>JAGGAP010000194.1:0-39719 GCA_017657235.1 Termitomyces sp. T73sscA | reverse complement strand
AAAGAAAGTCGCCAAGCTCACAAAAGAAGACATTGCATGGCTTGTGCTACCAGAGACGAAAGCCTGGTTTTGACGTAATGGGCCTGGGTATCAGTTAAAGTGAACGGCCAGCGCTACTTCAAAGGAAATGAGAACAAAGAGGATGGAAACTGAAAGATGGAGCAAGTCAATAGACAGGAGCCAGCCTGTTAATCTGTGAGGGAGTGTCCGAGAAATCAATCAGGGGAAGCATATGTGATTGTCTTGAGCGTGGCTGTGAATGTGTCGGTGATCTCGTATCAGCACATCAGAAGCTGTTACAGGAAAGGTCATTGTTTGTCGACGCGCACCGCTTTACAACATCTAGGGGGCTGAGTGGCATGATGCATGATTGCTCACTTAGGATCCATACTCAAGCCCGGACTGACTCAGTAGCGTCATATCTCACCCTCCAACGCGCCCCGTTAATTTCAACACAGTATGTAATACAAAGTAAGTAAGTTTGCATATGCTTCATAGTGATCAAGAAGTTATAGCTATTCTCATAAAGGAAACGATCTGTATAACTGAGTTGAGTCGTGAAAAGCCAATTGTACAGTGAATGGAAATGATGTGCATAACTGAGTTGATTTCGTGAAAAAGCCAGTTGTAAAACGAATGGAAACGATTGGATAACTGAGTTCAGGAGTATGCCCAAAACAGATGAAAGAGGGAAGGAAAAATCCAGTGTCCATCGAGCAAATGCACCTATCACCTCAAAAACTTTCACGTCGACCTTCACCTTGCAATCGATGCTCGCACTTAAATAATTCAAATCCAAGAAACTTTACCGGTTCTTACCCATGTCCAACCTCCTGACATCAAAGATCGAAAGAAAGGTCAATAAAAGATGGGTCCCTCCGGAGCCTGTGGCTGCACAAACGGGTGACCATTTGGCGGTGCTTGAGGGACATTGTAGTACTGGTACGCAACAGGCGGCGGCGCCATTTGCGGAAGGTATCCCGGCCCCGACCCTTGATTCACATTGTACGACGGCCCCTGGCGCAAATGGTCGGCGTTGGGCTGCAAGTACGGCGGGTGCTTTACAGAGAGAGGCATTAGTTTGTTTCTACAGAAACAGAAATCAATATGCTTACGCCTATAGGGTGAACGTAAGAAGGACCCGGTAACGTTGGCCCTGGATTTGTGCCGTAGGAATATGTGTATTGTTGGGTGGGTTGAGAATTCGGAAGAGGGTTAGATGGAGAATTGCGATGAGAATTCGAACGAGGGCTGGGTTGTCGTAGCTCCGGACGACGCTGCGAAGAGGGCCCTTGCGGCTGAGGATTCAGACGAGGTTTGGGTCGTCGTGTCGCCGGACGACGCTGCAAAGAGGGCGCTTGCGGCTGAGGATCCGGTCGAGAGTATCCTAGAGGAGGAGTTGGAGGACGATAAGGAAGATTCGCGAATGCGCCATATACTATCACTGAGGACTCAGAGGAGGAAGAGGAAGAACTTCGTTCAACGGGATGTTGAGAAAATGGAGGTTCGCGAACGAATGCGTGTCTGTAAACATCCGTTTGTCTGACCCACTGTCCTACGCGCTCTTGTTCCGCCATACGACGTCGATATCCCTCTGGAGAGTAATCGTATTCCGACATAATGGCGAAGAGCACGGGGTAAACCTCTTTCCAGTGGAAAGGTGATAGAAGGTGAACCGAAGAAATTGGCGAGAAGGGGCGGCACATTTTATAGGAATCGAGACGCCGCTAGTAGCAGATGGTCTGCTTACGTTGCTATTGTGGTCGGGGATGATGTTAGAAGAAAAAGCAATGAGGTTGAGAATTGTTCTGGTGCGAGTCAGAGCACACACTCGCCGCCAAAGACAATGATTTGATGCCTAGAACAAGTATTGTCAAGAAGAAGACATACGAAGTTGTTATTGCCACGAGGGGCGCTGAAAGAGTGGACGTTCAACAAATGAATTGACTACAAAAGGGCGAAAATTGGAACGATGTGCCAATTATTATGTGCGAGAGGTCACTTTTGAGTTCTTTTCAGCTCCTTGCATGTCAGATAATAGTGGACGGCCTCTGTTATTCTAGAGATCTTTTTCACAATGGCGACAAAAGTTTTTTGAGAGCCACGCATGAGATCCTGTAAAGATTCACTCTAAAAAGGAGGAATAGCATGTGATCATCAGCATTTCAACGCAAATCATCTCTTGTGAACTACTGCCTACGATTGACTTCCAGGTGCAGAATCTACACAGGGACAGGGACAAAATGTGCTCGTGAAACAGTTTTTCGACTGACAGGGTTCTGTGTGGTGTTGTTGTTGCCAAGTTGCTTTTCTTTTGTTTCTGAGAGAACTTTCTTCTTTCGACTGTTGTGATTGTTCTTTCTCCGAATTACTATGTTCGTGAGCGCACAATTATTTGACGGCTTCAGAATAGCACAAGGGAATTCACTGCGCCTCCTGAATAATAAATGCATGAATCGCGACTCGCGAAGAAAGCGATGGATCCGCGTTATGTATTTGTTCATGCTAGTAACTACTTCGCAAACGGTTTTGAAGTCATCCAAGGAAGGAATCACTTGAAATCCACTACAATCACTACAAGTCGTCTATTATTAGAATACGATCAAAACATTTCTTCTTCTAAACAACGCGACTCGCGCACCCTGGATTTTTAAAGGTCACAGGCACTATTCCTTTCAGTTCTCCACCTGTGACATCGATAGCCGTGACAAACTGCTCCGAGTTTTTATGAACAAATCGCAATCGAAGAGCGTCGAATCTCCGTTTTCCCGTGTCCGCGTTACGGTTTGTAGACACCGTCATGCTCGTGGTCTACTGAATCTTGAGCATCACAACCGAACAGAGACGAGGGCCTGTTTTTGACGTAGTGGCCTGGGTATCAGTGAGTGCACGCATAAAACATCTACAGCTTCATGGGGCTGAACACTTGAGATCCACATGAATCCATCCATATTTACCAAAATCTAGGCTGACTGAGATAATAACGCTACACCCACCCTCCAATCCGCCTGGTCGGTTTCAACATAGTAAGTAATACATTCCAGTAAGCATGCTTCATAGTTGATCAGGTTACAGCTACTATTCATATAATGGAAATAATCTGTGTATGTGAATTGAGGAGTGTTGTTTCGTTAAATCGTAAATGGTAGTTGCATGAAGAGCCGTTGAGGTCCCGTAGGTTAAAACGTCCAAAACATATGAAAGAGGGAGACATAATCCAGTGTCCGTTGATCCAGTGTCCGTTAAGCCAATATACATATCCACCCCAAAACTTTCACGTCATCTTGTAATCCATGCTTGCATTCGAAGAACTCAAAGAAACTTTGCCGATTCTTACCCATGTCCAACACACTGACGTCAAAATTCAGAAACCACGTCGAGGCTCGATCAAAGACGGGTTCCCGCGGAACCTGACCTGTTGCTGCGGATAGGATGTAGGAGGATCATTTGGCTGTACTTGAGGGACATAACGGTACTGGTTCGTAACACGCGGCGACATTTGTGGAGGGTATCTAGGTCCTGACCTTTCATCGTACGATGTCCCCTGGCGCAAATTGTTGGCGTTGGGCTGTGAGTACGGCGGGTACTGTACGGAGCAAAGTATCAGTTTGTTTTCGCAGAAATATGGATCAATTCGCCTACGCCTGTAGGTTGTCCACCAGCCCATGTAGGAATGTGAGGACCGGGGAACGCTGCGTGCCCTTGCCCTGAGTTGGTAGCGTACGGATTTGGGTGTTGTCGTATGGGTCGAGAGTTAGCTCGAGAGCTTGGTGGGGAGTCCTGTCGAGAACTCGATCGGGACCTAGGTCGGGAACTCCGTAGAGGAGGAGTTGGCGGACGATAAGGAAGAGTCGACAGACGTGAGGGTCGTTGCGGCTGAACTACGTACGGATTCTGTGGTGGCCAAGGCATCGGTCCAGGCCCCGATGGAGAATATATCACTGAGGACGATGAGGAGGAGGATGTAGAACTGCGGCGGCTGCGACGGCGTCTATCAGGGCGACGATTATTCCGTCGTTCAGCGAAGGGTTGAGAAGAGGGATGTTCGCGAACTTCGCCACCAGCGTTGACCCCGCGTCGATGTGCTTCCGTCTGTCGTCCCACGCGCTCTTGTGTTGCCATGAAATGAGAAAAAAACGTTCTCAGAGCGCGGGTAAACCTCTTTCCAGTGGAAAGGTGATAGTAAGGTAAACCGAAGAAATTAGCAAGTAAAGGTGGCACCTTTTATAAGAACGACGCCACGGGCAGCAGATGATTCTGATGACGTTGAGTTATTGTGGTCCGGGATAGTGTTAGAAGAAAAAGCGATGAGGTTGAGGGCTGTTCTGGCGCGAGTCAGAGTACATACTCGACAGAAACAAGGATCTGATCCCCCGATTGTCAAGATGACAATATCAAAAATGTTGTTACCCAACCCACAAGGTCGAAAATTGAGTGTTGAACAAATAGGCCTGAGGAGAGCACACAAAAGGAAAGAATTGGATAGTGAGCCAATTATTTTCTGCGATAACCTGCCTTTAGCTCCCAAGTTGCCTATCAGATGATAGTGGGTGGCCTCCAAGTTAAGAATTTGCGCACAATCGAGACCAAAGTAGTTTGGCAGCCACACAGGACCACTAAAAAAGTCTGCCTCATGCTAGACCATGTGATCCGTGCAATTGCAAACTACGCCATGAGTGTGTAAGGCAGCGCGAGATCTACACAGGGTCAAATGTGAACAAAATGTTATGTCGCGAATCGCGATCGGCACGGCCCGGAGTTGAAGTTGCTTTTCCTTGTTTTTCAAATTATTTGTAGTTGTTTCTTTCTTGTTATTGTTATTGTTCGGAAACTCTATTCTATCCCTGATGTTCCCGAGAGTACAATCATCCGACGGCTCTTGAGAATAATTGCATGAGTTGACTCCACGAGGCAAATGCAATTGTCAAGTAGACATACGTCGACGTCTGTCCCTTCGCCACGTATCGCTCTATGCATGTGCTTGTCTGGACAACTTCTGTACCCACGTATTCAAATGAGAAAAGCTATGCACTGCCGCACTTCATGACTGACAACGACGTCTCGCCGCGGTCTTTGGTCAGAACTTACGGGTCATATTGTCTGTGTCCTGATGCATAGATCGCGAGCCTGTATCAGGTATACTATTCTACTATCAAATAGTAGCCTTCAATTCTTGCAACATCGCTACTGCAAGTGTTCGAGCCCAAGCCATGAGTAGAGGGTACTCACTCATACAGGATTACAGGATGAGACGCGTTCTTGACGTAACTCAGTGCCTTTCCTATTCGCCGCGATCTCTGAACGTTCCACAGGCTTTTTCATCTTAAAATTAGTTTGATATCACCCCACAAGAGTCCAATAACGGAGTTCGCATACCTTCGATCCTCGGTTTTCTGCAGAGGAAACTCGTTAAAGAGTCCAGCTCTCCAAAAATAGCATACGAAAATGTACATGACGTAGGGCGAGCATCATAGATATCCCCGCCCATATATAATCTCTTGTTCGCCATTCAATTGTCTTCTAAACGCCCTCGATGTCGCTGCCACCCGCCAAGAAGGACATCAGCAGCCATCCCGCAGCTGGGTCCGTTGTCGATCCCGTCAACCGCAAGGCCAAGGACGCCGATGTCGACCGCAAGGTGTCTCCTTCGCTGTTGACTTCCAATGAGTACTGATATGCAGCATTAGCTAAGGCTGTACGGCGTCATTGAAGCTTTCCGCCTTGGTCGACTTCCATCCAACAAACAGATCGACCAAACTCTTCAATACGTACTCGACCACTCGCCCGTCACAACCGACAAGCTTTCGAATGATGGCAAGAAACTCGTACATGACGTACAGGAAATCATCAGGACTATGAGGACAATGGTAAACGTGAAGAACCGAGACGAACTTTTCCAACAATTCTTATGGCATACGAGGGATGTGGACGTTGAACGGGAGTTGATGCCGGCTAGGGAGGGCGCAAGTTCTGCGATGCATGAGGATGCGGAAAAGCAGGATGCGGAAAGTAAACAAGGTACGAGATTTTCTTTGACCACATTTTAATGTAGCCTGATGCGCATATATCCAGCCATTCGGCACCTTCGGACGCTCCTCTCACTCGTCCTGACCAATTCTGAGGTCCGGAAACTGTTTTCTGACTTTTCACTCATTGGGCGCGATCTTCTCTCCACTTCTCTGCAAAAAGTCTCATCTCACATTGGTCCCACTCGCGAAGAACTCGCTCACGTCAACGAACCTGGACCTGAAAATCAGTTTATCACCGAAGGCGGACGACCTGTTGGTAAGGGTGAGACGCCCATTATGGAAGCACGAGTGCCGGGGACCGATTCGACAATTAAGGAGGGAGGTGGGGAGACGAGGATCAGAGATGCGGACGGGGAAGAGAGAGGGGTCGAGAAGGTAAGGGAGACGTTGCATGAACAGAAGGAAATGGCAAAGAAGGGTGCAAAGGGTGCTGTCGAGGTGGGATCCAGTCGACCTCAGGCGGGTGACACGATTACTTCTGATTCGAAGCACCCTATGAGTGCGGGTATCGACACCACGGACACAGACAGCCTTGAAAAATCTGCAAGGGGAATCATGGGCGATGAACGTCTAGATCGCATTCAAGAAGCAGGAGAGAGCGCTCAAGGTGAAGCTACCGACACAAGAAAGGGCTTTATGGATCGAGTCAGGGGTGTAAGGGTGGGTAAAACCTGTGTTTTATTTTCTCCGGAGCCAATTTCGCGTAATAGGATACTTTTGCGGATCGTGTGCCATCTGAACATAGAGAGAGGATGGAGAGGGGAAAGAGATTCTTATCTGAGGAGTACTTCCCACCTGAGAGGAGGGAGCAGTTTATTTATCGTGGAAAAAAGGTTTGATATTCCGTTTTTTTTTCTTTCGGTCCTTGTTGACATTTCATTCCCTCAGGTGATCATTGAGTGCCAGAAGCACGATGACTATCAAGAGGCGATCCGTTGGCTGCTTGCATATGTAGGCGCGTATGCGACACATGGTCGTAAGCAAGCCAAGGAGCACAGGAAGGACGTTCGCGCCGTTGGCGAGGTGAGTTCCTCTTCCATACGACCCTCATGAGTGTCCGGAAACAGACTATTGTGAACTTCTCACATTTCCGTCGACTATGGTCAATTACATCCTTAATATATTAATCGATATATCGACAGGACAAAGATTTGAAGCGGTCCATTCGCGAGATTCGTACACTTCTCGAGCGATTCGCAGACAATCAGACAATGGAACCTACCATCGATGCTTTCAATGTGCTCAGAGATGATGCGGAGAGAGATAAAGAGCTCCGCGATTGGTTCAAGGAGGTGGATACCTATATTCACCAGGTGCGTTTCGGAAAAGGACTCTATGATCGATTTGAACCTCTCTTCTTAGGTCCTTCTTGAGCCTGGATATGTCCTCGATCCGGCGTGTAATGATCGCGCTGGTCAGTTGCGCGAAAGCGGACGGAGGTTCTATGATGTCAAGTACAAAGGGCACTTTGACAGATTGTTCGACAGCACCGGTAATTGGTTCAAAGCCATGGGCGAAGATCCGGTGTGTTTTTGTGTCATTTGTTGCAGTAACTAGGCTCTGAATTACTCGTTTCAGCTCAACAAGCAATTTGGAGAGGACTGGGCGCGTCTCACGCATGATTTGCTGTTCGATAGCGAGGGGAGTCTGAAATTCAAGAAAGATTTGTGGAATGACGTACGTCATGTTATACTTCCCCAGATCATTGATGAGGTCTGTGATTTCTTTTTCCCCATTTCATGTACTCTCAGCTTGAGATCTAGGTTGGTTACATCCCCATTCCTCGAATCGAGTATACAGACGAGTCACTCGACCTTGTTGTCGAGAACCTCACCCTTTCTGGGCGCAACTTGTTCCCCAATATTATTTCTCTCGAAGCGCACAATTTCCTGCGATTTTCCCCCTATGCTTCGATCTCAGACGAATCGAGGCACCGATTCACGTTGACCTTTGGACAGATGCAAGCTGATATGAGGGATGTTGCTTTTTATTACCGGAAGAAAACGGGGATGCCAAAGATGCGGGATTCCGGTTTAGCAGATGTTTTGGTTCCTGGGGAGGGCATGACTGTACGACGTGTTCTTGTGTTTTTGGCAATGATTAACATGGTTATCCGTAGGCCACCGTGGTTCTCGTCTCCGCTGGCAAAGATCGTTCATCAGTCTTCAAAGTCCACAACGTTCATGTCAAAGTCGATTCTCTCAAGTTTAGCATCAGGGACTCGAAGCATGATTTGTTGTACAAGACTCTCAGGCCGCTCGCTACCGGTTTGATAAAAAGACAAATACAGAAGGCGATGCAAGATGCGATCACGACCGGCCTGGAGTATGTAGATGGGCAGCTCGTTGCTGTCCGGGATAGGATGGAAAGTGCCAAGACAGAAGAAGAGGGCAGGGGCCAGGCATTGAAGGATGTGAGCGTCATTCTTTTTCTTCCCTTCAGGTATTGAGATATCGTCGCAGTTGTTCAAGTTGAAGAAAGACGAACGACCAAGTTCCATGACGGCTAGTACGACGGGCTCGCAGTCGCAGTTTAAAGTTGTGGCGGATAAGAGGCAGTCGTTGCTAGTGAAGGAAGGGCATCCGGCAGGGTGGGTTAACAGGACGCAAGAGAAGAGTCATCTTGCTGCGGCGGGTGACGACTGGAAGTCTGACGCGTGAGTAAAATGATTGTTGTTGTATGACAGTGTCTCTCATGAGTGTTCTACAGGTTCACTATTGTTTCGTGATGTGTTTGAGCGGTTTGTAACGACGTGTTATGACTTTGACGACGTCGACGACGTGGTCACGACTGTTTTACCCTTTTATGACCTCCGAAATTGTCTGTTCTCAATTGCAACACTTTGCTCTGTCCGGGCTGGTCGTGAATCACTTGATTTTTCCTTTTTGTACTTGTAGTTCATCTCGATGTATTTTGAGAGGCTTACATCAATGCAGTCTTTTGTATCTCTTCACTTGTTCATGGTAAGTTCGCTGCTCAATGACATAAGTGACATGGGTGCCGCCTCCCGATTATGAGCAAATGACTGAAATTGATATTTGGAGTTTCGTTCGGATATATAGATCGCAAGGAACTGAAGGATAAGTAATTATCTAAAAGACTAATTGCAAGTTTACGGAACTCGGTATTATTACTATTCGTTACAATGGTATCTCTCTTTTCTTTCAAACCGACAGGTAAAGGTCCATGAGCTCTTCAAAGGACAAGCTCTCAAGGGTGAGAGATTCCTGCTCTTCTCCGAAAACAGTTTGATATTCCAACTGAGCCTCGTTCATCTCCCAAGCATCTTGTCTGGTGAAGAAGTCGCTCTCGTTGCCAGGAGTAGGATAGTAATCAATCCCTACATCACGATGGTCGGCATAGACATCGATGTTACTGCAGGGGAAGGCGCTCTCGTCGCTGAGAGAAGGATGGTAATGAAGCGCGGCATCGTGGTAGTCTAGGTAGTCACGGAAAACATAACCACTATGCTCCGGCAGAGCAGATGAGTAATGCTATTAAGTGAAACAGGGTTAGCCGCCATGGTATTTGGATATGAACCAAAGACTTACAAGTCCTTGACTGCTCCCAACAGCTTTTTCGAACCCTGAGGGGCATAATGGTTCTCCTTGGGCGCCTCTATCCTTATTTGGCTCTTCTGTCGCACTCTTAGGTGCACGTCGAAACCTATAGTCCGGATACTTCGCCGCATGTTCCGCTTTCGCTAGCTCAGCTTGCCTTCGGAACTCATCCTTAACCTCAAGATTCTCGTTCCGCCACATCTCTCCAGCGATCTTGGAGACCTCTCTCTGGTTGCGTCTGGTTCCAGGGGGCGGTAGAGGAAGTCGTTCGCCAATGAAGGAGCGGTAGATAAGGAATGCATTAGGTGGACGGGGAATCTTTTCCTGACGAGACGAAGACATGCTAAGGATGAAAAAACAGGCGCAAGACCAATGAGGAGTGAAGCTATCCATGGTCGAGAAAGGTCGGTGAAGATATATGCAACGACAAAGCGTTCTAACCCAGAGACAGTTCCAGGTGCCAAAGCAGCAAGTCAACATCGGTCATCCACATCGCTTTCTTGTGGATCGTAAGTTGAACTTGCAAAGAGCAACTAAGTTCCCTAGAGCGACATTGATTAAATCTCTTTTGTTCTGACGGAACTCCCATAAGGTTCAAGCCTTGAAAATAATTTTGATTTAACGCTAGTAACGGTCCAAATCTGGAAGAAAGGCCATGACACCCACACGCTTCTTCATCCAATTACAACGCTGGACAAAGATGAACCAATGGGCATTGGAATGAGGACAAAGAAGTACATACACTTGTGTCATCCAAGCGATCTTTTGTTCGACTTAAAACAGGTGTGTCCGTGAAAACTCTGTTGGGGAGTATTTGGGCCCTCTAGATTGTCAATCTCAGGAGTAGTCATTAATCAGATTCCAGAACCTCAGACACTGAAACCTGATCGTTTGCCAGGAATGCAAGAGCTGAGGTCTCAGGTTTAACGTTTATTGGTATTCCTCATCAGTCCTTTGGGGCGCACAACATTCCTTAGGAGGGTCAGATGTATCTCCTTAGAGTTTCACTGATCAGACGATTTGTGTCTGATGTCAGGTAATGGTAAAATCGCGAGGAGAGATGAGGATGGTCAATCCAGAAACTAAGGCTTTGAAGACCACTGGGATAACGCGTGGGTCAATCCAACGGCATCTCTGCAGTCAGTGCCGCAATCATAGACTTACAAGCAATCCATAATTGACTATAAGGGTTTCAGAGAGATATGCAGGGACTTCATTGGGTACGTGATTGTGATCATGGTCCCTCATACAAGAAGTTGTGAAGTAAAATCGCAGAAAGCAGGGAGACGGGAGGCGTGTCGGCGATTGTGAGGATTGCATTCTTCAATTTGACACCGTACGTTCACCGAGGGTAGATGAGTAGTGGTAGGTAGAATTGCCCGGGAAGATCCACGAATGGATGACCAGCAGGAATAGTAAAAAGTTGATAGAGTCTATATCAGCTTTTTATTATTCTTTGTGGTTTGAACTCAGATCTCAGAAATTCTTTGTCATTAGGAATCAAATTTCATCGGTTAATCTTTCTGTCGACCTGTTCAAAAATAGGATACGACCAAATGTAAGCACGTTAATCTTGAAACCTATCTTAGTTTCGAAGAAATTTCAGTAAGATGTACAAATCAAAAAATATTGTTTGCCGTTACGAGCCTCAGTTAAAAACATTCATAGTTGTTATTGCATATGTAGGCATAGGATGCAAACAAGAAAAAAAAAGCGCTCGTTTATGTCCTGTTCTTTGCTGTTTTCACAGGCATTGATAGTAATAGTCTGAGAATGGCGTCAATTTGACAGTTTTTATAGAAGAGATTGAACTTACCGTTTATGTCTGTGCAAACATATGGCGCAACGCTATGAAGAAACCAGTCAGGATCACTTGAAATTAATTATCTTAGAAGAGACTAACCAAGCGGTCGCGCCTGTCCATCCAATTCCGCCACACTGGCCATATTCAGGTACGGTACCAACTGTTGGCGTCGATGTCGGGGAAGAGCTTATAGGGGATGTGGACGTGGGATGTGAGCTTGAAGAAGATGCTGATGTCGTTGGCTGGGGGAAGGTTTTTGACGGAGTGATTTGCATCAATTGGTTGGTTAACTCACGGCTGCTGTGCTACCATAGAGAGGGGGACCAGGAATCGGGTATGTCTAATGATACTTAGGATAAACGGTGCGACGTCCTTGGTTTCAGCTCACCGTCTCAGTTTGTGCAGTGTTGGAATAGACGTTAATAATCACTACAAAAAGTGAGTCAGGTCATTTACTGATGCACAATATCGATCTGAGGACTTACAACCAGGGTCACTGTTTGAGTAGCCACCCGGGAAAGTCACGAGTTGGTCAGCCGTAGGGGCAAGTGAGCCACCTCCGGATATGTTAATCTGCGCACATTCAGGGTAGAATTGCTAGAAAGCGACATGAGTTAGCCCGAGAGTAGCATTCTCCATCTCTAGAAAATAAGCGCACAGCAGGCAAAGAGTGAAGTGCGATCGTCTCAAAGCGGATCAAATAGTTGCCGCTAGGAACTGTCTTCGGGATAGTGGTGGTCCAAGAGGAATTTTGGGCGATCATTACACCTGACCCCCATGTTCCACTATATACTGTGCCACTGATCAGACCAGCTTCATCGATTTTAAACTGCGACCTCCATAATCAGCTGTAACGTTGAGACGGATCAAAGAAACCATACCCATTCCAGGGTTTCAGCGTTCACTCCAGTGCATGTGGATCCTGGACACTGAGCAAGATAGGTCAACTGAGATAACAGTTTTAGCGGGACCAGATAGACAGAGATAGGCAATAGTTTGCCTACCATTGGGCCAATGTTGTGAGGCCAGACTGCATTCCAATAAGCAGTGATGGCGGATCCAGCAACTACGTTCGCCGTAAGTTGAAGTGCACCGGAGGTACCGTCGTCATTGCATGCAATCGTTGGATCAGTTGCATCTGTGATGGGATTGCTATGGGGCCATAATTGATCAGAGGTTCGTAGACCAAAAGACAACGAAGTAGAGGACATACTATGTCGACCATGGTCGTTGGATGGACGTCTGGCCGACCGGGGAGTTGTATGGCTGCCAGCCCCAGTACCAATTCCCGGCGTTTAAGTAGGACATGACGCCTCCATGGGCCAAAACAGTCGGCAGAAATACAACAGAAAGAGCGGTGAATCGAGAGAGCATTGCGAGGATGGGTAACCTTGCCCATGGGCCTCTTAATCCACAGCTTTATATAGATAAGGAATCCCTCTTTCTCACCATCGATTCTTGTACAAATATCTCATGGATATCAAGAGAGGCTCGCAACGTGACTTGATTATCCGCGAAGAGAGTACAAACCAACGTTGTGTCATCTCTATTATGATTTCAATGACGGAGGATCAGTCTGCGGGGAAATAGAGATCAATCGTGTGAAGCTAAAGTACGACTTTGCCTTTTTTTAAAAAAGGCAGAGAAAGTTCATTACCCAGGTGACATGTTTCAAGCGTTTCTAGAGTCACTGACGTCTGTTGCTTCGGCTCCAATTCCGGTAATTCTAGCGAAGGCTCCTCGTTTGAGGTTTCGAAAATCGGGAAGGCCTCATGACAATAAAGGATGTACAGGACGCATCCCGGAAAATGACCGGGTAGAGGGATTATATCGGGTTAGGTAAGGTGTTCTTTGTCGAAGAAAATTGAACGCGGAAGAAAATTGAACATAGAAGACGTTGACCTGAGACTCCATACCTCCAGAGAAAAAAGATAGCGAGATTTGAGAGACCATGGTACAGGCAGAGTTTCTTGATTCCAGTGTTTTGAACGAAAATCATTGTACCGACAGACGGTTCGATTGAAAGATAACCTAAACCATCTACTGATTTAGAGCCAATAAATACCAGCTGACAAGCAATTTTGCTTGAAAATGAACACATACATACCACAAACTATGTCTTTGGAAAGCAGATGAAGATGCGTATATCAGATGACCAAGAGTAAAAGTCCGCCTATTCGGCGATATTATCGGATGCAGAGTCATGCTGTAAAAGAATACATAGTATTGATATTAGATTACAGAACGGAAAAGTAAGCTTGAGCAGCTGAGCACTCATGGGAGGAACATAAAGACTAATACTCGGATAAATTAAGATGCATTCCGTCCTCTCGATTAAGAGTAATCTGATTTGTGGAGCGGCCGCCTGAGCTGGACCACGTCCCTGGACAAGATAAGACCACGAGTCGCGCAGGTTGATAAAGGAGATACACTCCTGAGGATATTGAAAGTCTCAAGGACAGCATAAAAAGTCGATTGGTTTATGGAGTGATGGGCCACGGAGAATAGAAAGACACGTGGCTCCGGGGAAACTTTTCTGTTTACAAATGCTTGTCATTCTTTTTACAGCACTAATCTCTTTCTGAAAGGTTATCGAGTGAGCAATTGCAGTGTAGAGTCTTCAGAAGTTTCAACTCGGATTTGTGGGCCGGGTAATTACGTGGTAATTGTTGCGTCCCAAATTCAGCACTACAAATCCTATCACTCCCCTGTAGCCTCTTGTGAGACTTCAAGCTTTAAGTTGAAATGATCGTTAACTCGGACGCCCTCAAGTTGGTATCACGTCCTTCTCATACAACATTTGCAGTGATAGCAATGCTAAGTTCTAGTGGACAAAATTTCTGCTAAATTTACTCTTGTTAAATCTACTTTGTACCAATTTACTCCCTTTACTGCTTCTTCCATGGGACATCAGACCGTCACTGCTTCGACTTTCTCTTGGCTCTGTCTCCTATCCTGTGACTGCGCTATCCTAGCATGCCTGCAGGGTTATTTTCGAATGTCTAAAGCTGGACATGCTGACTTAACCAATGCTTCTCCTGTTCTACTCATGTTAATTCAGTATCGAGTGGAAAGGAGTACCATAAAGCGTGAAAAGTAGCATTTAAAGCAGTCAAATTTCTGGTATAACAAATCCTTTCTTTTCCTGGTGGAACTATTGCCTTTTCTTCAAAGTCTCATTTTAGAACGTGGGAAGCAGTCTTGGTAAGTGTGAGTGCGAATTCCTACAAAGGGTGCTATTGCATCATAGTATCTGGGCCTGGTGATATCTATCCTTTCACAACAGTTTTAGCAACGAGATATATAAGCACTGATAGGAAGCTTTCCTTTATCTATCACATCGTCGACATTTTTTACTAACAGATGGCGTCCTCCGTCCTTGCAGGCCCGCCAGGAGATTGCTGCTTCAAGGCACTGAAGCACACCGGCACTCCAGTGGGCAAAAGCGTTGAGATTGCTGGTGTTCCCACCTATGTGTCAGAACCTCCGACTCAGATGGCAGATGGACCAAAGAAGATTATCCTGTATCTTTCTGACGTTTTCGGCCCATTTTACTTGAACAATCAACTCATTCAGGACTATTTTGCTGAACATGGTTTGTTTAACTTGTTCCGTTAACAGGCTGCCTTGTTTTATTATGGCTCGGCAGGCTTTTTGGTTCTTGGCATTGACTATTTCTTTGGCGACGGGATCGGTTTTCACCTTGATGAGGAAGGTTTCGATCGCATGGCTTGGATTAATAGAGCCAAAGAAAAGTCTCATAAGGTCTACCCGAAATGGCTCGAAACAGTTATGAAAACTTACGGTATGAGAGTCGTTCGTAACATCTGCCAGAAGCTCAACATTATTCAAAGGCGGCGAAGCACAATACTTCTCTGTTGGTAAGGTTTCACCCATAATTCTCTGAAATGCCATAAAAATTCCATAACGTAAGGTTACTGTTTTGGGGCGCCTTTTTCACTCGATCTTGCCGCAACGGACAAGGTTGCTGCATGTATGTTGCTATAATTTTTTTTTACCTCTAATCAAACTCACCAGTCCTCGCAGCTGCCTTCGCTCATCCTGCATTCCTGGATATAGATCACTTCAAAAAGATGACGAGTACGCTGTTTACAGGCCGATAGAAACTCTGCGATCTTACGAGACAATTTCAGAACCTCTCCTTTTGCTTTGTGCAGGTGAGATAAATGACTTAAATTATCCCTCAAATCCTATGTTTATAATATGGTAGAATCTGATCACACATTTCCGCTCGAGTCTCGCAGGATGGCTGAAGATTTGATGGTTGAGGCCAAGGCAACTTACCAAATTTCAGTGTTTTCTGGCGTCTCCCATGGCTTTGCGGTTCGCTGTGATCTCGAAGTTGAGAACGAGCGTACGTCACTGTTTCTTCGATGACTTGTCACCTGACCGATTGTTGCATAGGGTGGGCTAAGGAACAGGCGGCACGACAGGTAGTCGATTGGTTTACGAGATTCAGTCATTAGGCAGATGTCATGGGATGATTCCAATTCTATTATTCGAGGAATTATAGACTCAAGAAAAGAAAATATGTACCTGTTATGTAGCACTCGTGTTTAACAGCATCAATTATGCTCAGACCCCCTTGAGATGGGCAAATGTAACGCAGTTCTGAAGAATCCTATGAACGTCAAACTTATATTCCATAAAAAGTTCAAGTTCTTTACCTTTTGTTTTTGAAGGTTGTCGGATGTACCTTTATGATACATCAATCATTTGACTCATTCGGGTCGATCGAGATCAGGAGGGCAGGCCATACCAATGGATGTTGTTGCACGAGAAACTGAAGTGGTTGTGGATCCACATTAAAGAGCATCAAACGCGTGATGTTAGGAAATTCTCGCGCGATATTGACGTTCAAGTTCCCAAGCGTCAAAGAGCGAAATGTGAGGGTCTTGACATTTAGGTATCGAGGTACGCCAATGGTAATGTTGAGAGACAGTATGAACGCATCCCATGCAAAGCCCACCACTCCATCTAACTCGAGATCTTCAAGGTTAGGGCCTGAAAGCTCGTTGAAGAGTTTTACAAAGTCAGGCAGTGATTCAGGTGAGATTCCGCGCATCCCTCCAAGTCTAAGAGAAACAATTGACGATGCGTGGAAGGAGGGATAAACAGGAAATTGAAAGATTATTGATCTAATACTGAGGTGACGGAGCCGTGCCATACTGGGCCTTTCAAGGCAAAAAGTAGCATTCCTCATAGTCACCATGCACGACTGATCTAACATACATTGGCACGAAGTTGCGTCGAGATCCAATGTCTGAACTCTCGCAAGGTGTAGAAGGTCGGCGACATGAATCGTGACGGCTTTCAAACGAACTGTGACGAGAGATGACGGACCGAATCGGAAAGGACCAAAATGCAGTACAGAACTAGGTGTTGTTTGTACGACTTGGAAAGACTGTAAATTTGGGAAGGAAAGACGAAGAAGTAGTGGCATAATATTGCATAACGCGGCGGCATTCCCTCTGATACGCAGATGCTTCCAGCGTTGGGCATGTGAACCTATAAAGGACACAGCAGCATGCATGGAGGGTATGATGATCCGCGGAGGAACTGGGAGATCCAATATAGTGACATCGAGGTCATGGCTCCCGGAACGCTCTAGAAAGACGCCGAGAGCATCTATTCGCGTTTTACGCGTGATGAGGACATCGCTCCACAGCGCCGAGGAGCTGAGGGCCAAGAGTCGCCAGTTCTTTGAGACATGGGATAGGATGACGTGAGGATGGAGTCCTCTCACTGTAGTGTGCATGGCCTGAACGAGTAGGAAAATATTGTAGAGGATATCTTCCGAGATGAACATCATGCGTAAAGATTTGGAACGATCTCTGGAAGTACGAAGACATGAGATATAGAATCGTCGGATTGAACCGAATGTCCAGATGGATCGTCAGACGCGTATGGGATGCTAAAGAAGAGAAAGTATGATTGACCGTCCGCAAGTGACTTCTTGATTACTCTGGAATGTGTGATCAATCCAACAGATTCTGAAGAGCCGTCATGAGACACCGACATTAAGCTGACCAGTTTGGAAACATCATCCCCGGCAAATAGTGTACATATCACAAAGATGAGCGCATTCGTTCGTACGATAGTCAGCGAGTGTGTGGTCTCTGTCACATACTAGTGGACTAGAAGCGGTTACGTGAATCCGATACGGAGATGATATCGTCGCATGGATGAATGGCGGTATAGTATGTCAGGGCAGCTCATCTGAGACAGCCTGAGCTCTTGGGAATCGCCAAATGGTCTGCATTCTGGGAAGAACTAGATCTCCAGGCCCTAGAACCTCACGGCAAGCACATTTTCCGAAGCCGAGAGAAGAACTTGGATTGTGGACACTCCTTAAAATCTCGAACGGCGGAAAAGAGTTTAAACTTGTAAATACCCTTGATGTCAGCCAAGAAAGGGATTTTGAGAAGTGATGAACTTGAACAGAATAGCAGTCTTTTCAGCTCCATTTCCAGTCTCCCGACGCTATCACTGTCGGGATGGAATTGAAAGTTTTTAGCACAGTGGTTAGGGATACATACTTCAGAGAACTTTGTCAAAATCTTCCATCGCCATTGAATCTTTGTACCTACAATAGTTGGAAGCGAGTGCTCAGTCTTGGGTGAAGAAACTTACGCCGGCCTTGTAGAATTCGCCACCAAACACCAACCATATGTCCCAGTCCATATCATATCGAGTCAAGTTCTCAAAGAATTCCACGATCGAACGCCAACAAAGACTTCAAAATGAATCTTCTTCAGCCACTGTATCGACGCCCGCCTCGTGGGTGCCATATATCCTTGGCCAGTTGGCGCGTGACAAGGTGACGAAAATCTGTAAAACGGGTCAAGCGGCACCAAGGCATGGTCACACTTTGACCTTCAGGCACCGATTCGGAACGATCCGCAGGTCTTCACAAGACGGTGAACGCGGGAGGGTCATCCAGAGTTTTGGGTTAAACCGAGCGCTTGTCGCTCATGGCTCCGACTTGTCCACAATGGTGCTCAAACCGGAGTCACATTGAACGGCGGCTGAACATGAGTGAGCAGTCTAGCCTGATTTACTGTATGAATCTGTTGGGTTGTCAAGCGTTCCAGACCTAGAAGGCCAGATCAAGGACCAAGACTACAGCCGATACCGGAGTAACAGTTTTCAAACGATGTCTTTATTTGAGCCCACAACACAGATTTGCACTGCAGAATGAGTTATTTGGAATTCCAGCAGAACGATGTCAGCATGTATAGAATGTGGATTGAGGTGAAAGGAGATATCCATCAGTAGTCCAAACTGTGATAATCCAGGGACTAACGGCATTAGTCGCTCGAATGAGGTTAATGTTAGAAATAGCAAAGAACAAGCAAGCCTGTCGGCCGACTGAAGATTTCCCATGAATCGAAGCCAGACCATAAGGACAACGTTCAAACTAACTCGTCCTGCCCCCTTCATGAGGGCGTCAGGCTGATCATTCATCGAACCTTTCGTGATATACCGAACGCACTTCACAATGTCGTGCTCGGTAATCTGTGGAGGATAAAATTAATTTTTTCGAGTCCACGTCTCCTCCACCACCAGACACAGAGGCACCTCCAGTACCACCCATTTCTTCAGGATCGTCGACCGGTTTTTTGAAGAGTGTGGTTGAGAAGCGTGTTATCGTGCGTGTGGCCGCTGGTGTTGATTACCGAGGTACGTTACACTTCAATGTTCTTTCGAGATCTTGTCAACAAGCAACAAAACAAACATTGGCACGAAACAGGACTGTGAATTGGTGATGGTACAATACAACTCACTTGATACGTTGTCGCCCGGATCTCGACCACAAGTGCTGGCACCTAGACTACACGGGGCTCGAAGTCCTACTTGTTCAAAAATAGGCCGAGGAGACAACCAGATCGCACTATATCTGGGGTGATGATTGCTCTAGATGGGAGCGCGGTCCCTGACGCTGGAGGACCCACGAAGTTGGCGGCTGCGACAGCAAGGCATATGATCACCTGTGCTTGTGACGTTTTATTCACTCTTATCAGAGTCTATCAGTTTGGTACTGCTAGAAAATGGTGTACCTCGTGCTTAAGTATGCATATAATTCAGATAATTACGGTATTCACGTTATTGGTCGTCATCGTGAAACGTGTCTTCACAATAGTCTCCTAAAGTCAGTCTTATGCCACGAGTCACGAGAATAAGCGTGTGGTTTGTGCCCAAAAAGGGAATACCACGAGAAATTTGGTCGAACACGTGGGAAGGGCCTGCTGATGATGACTTGCAACCACAACGCACTCGTACGAAGCTTGAGTTGTGGTGCTAATTGTTATCTTCATTGACACTGACTAGACTAATGGACTCTAAGCGTCTCTCACACAGTCTTTTCTTTCTCTGACGTTGGAATTCCAATCCTTCTTGAAGATTACCTTGGATATATAACGACAATAGCACAACCATTATCTGATCAACCAACTACGCCCCACTATTTCTCATGACTGAATATGACTTTTCTCCGGAAGCCTACGAGCGGTACATTCATGGCCAGCAGAGCATTAGGAGATGGGTCCATCATACAAACCAAACCCCGAAGGCGGATCCTTACCAGGCTGCCACGCCCGCCGTAGACGTTCCCAAAGAGCTTCTTCCTCATTCTCGTATCTGGGAGAACTCACCCTGGTCTGCTCAGCCGGAGAAGAAGCCAAGGAAGCACAGAACCCACTCTGAGAGGGAGTTTGACCGCGAGCGGAGGAACGACTGGAAATACAGTCATCGGGAACACATGGATGCCTTGCGTGCAGCTGCTGCACCTCCCCAGATGTCCCGGACAAACAGGGCGTCCTACAACGGCACTGCTCCGCCGCCGCTCCAAAGCCGCAGCCTTCATCCGGGATCAAGATATCACGCTGACCACCGCTTCTCCGATTCGCAAGACACCTCTTCCAGTTCTGAACACGCCTGCATCAACCCTCCTAACTCTGTTCGAAAGCGTTCTTCCAGCATGCAAGCCCCAATTCGCGTGCCCCTGCCCGGGCCGCTTCCAGGCCCCATGCCTCTCCCAGGCCCTATGCCATTCTATGTTCATGGTCCGGAAATCAATGCCCAAGTCGTGTTGGATCATGAGCCGACTGAAAAACGCTCTCGGCATCTGTCCTCGCGGAAGAAACCAGTTCAATCGCAGACATCACCCCGCCTTCCTTCTCCACCCGCCTCCGCGCCAGCGTACTCTTCGCAGCCGTATCAAGGTCACAACCGGTTTTACAGCAGCTCTAGCCCTCTCCTCCATCGGCCGCAACAGGGATCACAGCCTCGTCCGACGGTAGCTTACCCGTATCCATACGCTCCCTCACCACTCGCCCCGCCGAATTCGGCTCCAGCTTATCCCTACCCCCGCTCGCCGGCGGGCTTCGTACCTGAGCCGCCAAAGTCATCAGAACGAAAGGTATGTTGCCTTTCAATACTCTCGCCATCTATACAAGGCTGATCCTTCCTCAAGTTCACCCAGTCCGAACCATTCATAAAGCGTATGTTTCTCAACTTTGCTAATCAAAGGAAAGCCGATGGAGAGAGAACTACTAACGGAAAAGGGGGCTCCGGTTCGCTCTCCCAACCCTCGACTCCGTCTCCGACAAGCTTCATGAAATCGAGGACGTGGCTAGGCAGCCCTGTCAGGAACAAATTGACCAAAACTACTCGCAAGGAGCCGTCAGAGACGCCGAGGTCCAAGTCGTCGTTGGATCATTGGCCTAGGTCCCGGAGCGCCGAGACTGAAGTTGGAATTAGACGAAATGGAAGGGGCATGTCTAGAGATTCGTTGAATGTTACTAGGGATAGAGAAAGAAAGAGGAGAGGAGAGAGAGAAAGGGACAGGACGAAGGAGGAGGGGAGGGAGGAGTCAAGAGGAAGGGAATACAAGAGCGACGAGCGGAGGAAGGAAAGGAATGGCAGGGAAAATGAATGGGAGAGGGATAAGGAGAGGGATAAGAGCAGGTGGCGAGATCGGTCCAGATCCGGGTCCCGAGAACGTCATAAACACAGGCGCGATAGAGAAAGAGAGCGAGACGATCATTATCGGATTCAGAGTCGGCATCATCATCACCGAGAGCGAACGTGGTCATTGGAGAAGGACCGAGAGCGTGCCATGGATAGGGAACCTGAGGGGCACAAAGACAGGGATCGGGGGAGAGATAGGACTCCTCGTCATCCAAGAACAAGGGAGAAGACGCCGCGCGAGTAGGGGTGAAGAAAACTCGAGGTATAAATTGAAGAAACCTTGTCTCGCCTGGGTTCTCTGTAGAAGACTCGGGGAGCGTTCCAGCGCCAGTTGTTTCTTTTCGCGATCAAAATCAATTTCATTACTCGTTCAATATTTCAGGACTTTTTTACCATCCATGTTTCACAAGGTGCAGATCTGTAGAAGCGTTCCGGCGCCAGTCGTTTCTTTGCGCGATCAAAATTAATTTCATCACTAGTTCAACATGTTTCATGTAGTTCATATGCACATTCATACTTACATATTGTACCTCTTATACATCTTATAGCTACTGATTTTCCTTGTATATATAGCCTTTATAGTATCGATTCTACGGTTTCCCGGAGTCAACGAAGCGTTATCTTCCTCAATACTGGTTTAGTACGATTCCGAACGTGTTACTTTCTAGGCATTACAAGTAAATACGTATATAAGTATGTACCACTCTCCATGAGAAACAGATTCTGGCCCCAGCAGGTGTATGTACACCCTGGAACTTCGCACGCAGATCGCGCCCGCAAAGAGTCTTTGAAAGAGCAATGGCCGATCCGATCAACCACCTGACCCACCTGGTTGATTTCGCTTAACTAGGTCAGTAATTACCTGGTTTCAAATTCTAGCGGCTTTTTTCTCTTAGAAACTTTTTCTCTGAATTGTACTTGCACAGAACCTCGCACTCTCCTTCACGATGGACAGCACATGTCCCTGGCGATGTCCAGAACTACGTAAATCCATCAGGATCCTTTGAGCTTTGTCCAATGAGTGGCACCTCTCCTTTGTAATATTTTGATCTTCTACTGGTGTCAATGAAGTTGGTCATACTTAAAACCGTGCCACTCGCTCCAAATGCACGCCTTTGAGGTTGTTCGTATGTAAGTAAACGTTACATAAATTTCCATGCATCATGGCCCGTCGCTCCGAGAATGTCTTCCATCAACATGCTTCGTGCACGGTCCCGCGTTCCTTTATACGAGTATAAATGATAAGGCTTCCAGTCGACCGCTCCAAGTTCCCCAACCATATGACGGAGTACGACTATTCCCCTGAGGCTTATGAGCGCTACCTGGCGACTCAGCAGCGCATCTCCAACTGGGTGGCCACTACAGAAGGATACCGAAACGAATACGGAAACGCCCTTACTGTGCCACCACCTCAGACTGGCAGCTCTTCTCAACCGAGGGGACAGCATCTTGACCACCCTCAATCACTCCGCTCCTCACATTCTCAGTACTTACAGAATCCACCGCATTCACAATCTCGCTTCACATCCTCATGCAGGCATTCAGCTTCAGCCGTAGACCTTCAATCTCAATGTTTGCAAAATTCCTGTCATGATACCGCATATCGCTCATCTGCTCCTTTCGCCGT
This sequence comes from Termitomyces sp. T73sscA, assembly GCA_017657235.1. Taxonomy (NCBI): domain Eukaryota; kingdom Fungi; phylum Basidiomycota; class Agaricomycetes; order Agaricales; family Lyophyllaceae; genus Termitomyces; species Termitomyces sp. T73sscA. Next base: position 16,706 of record JAGGAP010000194.1, on the reverse strand, counting down.
TTCCTCCCAAATTCAACATCCACGAACTGTCTCTCAACATGGTGGGCCTTCTACCAGTGTTCACACGGTACCTTCCCAGCAGCGCGATACCCGTACGACCAAGACATCCACAACATACGTGGCTGTATCGCATCCACCTTCCCAGCATCGTGATACCCATCCAACCAAAATGTCCACATCATACGCCTCTGTATCGCATCCTCAAAAGCATCTGGTACCCTCTCAGCATGCATCCATTCAGCCAGAGGTCTATGCTCAACATTTACACGACGGAAACGTGGTTTCTCAACGCTCAGTTACATCGGCATCGTCTCCGCAAAAAGCACCATTACGCCATCATGCCTCCACCCCCCAGCTAGAAATCGCGACCCGTCAGGCACCTACATACGTGCTCACCATACCCCCATCAGATGGGCCTACGTATGTATATGCACCTTCTGGGTGGGTTCCTTCAGCAGGGCTGGTCATTGTGCCTTCGAAGGGTCAAGGTACTTCTATAGTGGTAAGAGATATTTCGTGCGCTTCTCGATAACGATTAAATGAATGTTTTGTTTTCAAGATTTCACCACCCGCGACGCATGGCCACATCCCGGTGCCACAAATCCAACACAAGGGTCATACACAACCGATGACTCCGGGCGCAGTAGATTCACCTTCAGTAACCCTGCAAACGTCGCCACACGCTTCTTCTTCCCAAGCTCCATATCCACCTGTAGCATACGTACCTGTGCCGGTGGTTATTATCGAGCGCGAGCGGCGTAGCAAGAATGTTGGAGTAAAAAAGAGCAAGAAGAAAGACAAGCGTAATAGAAGCAAGGCAAGGAGCTGAAGAATCGTAAAGTAAAGATGTAAATTAGTAAAAATACGTGTGTTTTGCTCTGAATCAACCGACGTGAACTCCAGAGACAGATGCGGTGAAAACAATATATATTATTGCACTACCGTCGTGGAAAACAACATTCGTGCACTTGTCTGTTTCAAGATCCAAAAACCATGCATAACTCGAGGCTCATCACACGGTAGAATCCATTGATTCCGAGTTGTACTCAAACCTGATCGGTGGGTTGTACTGCCACGTCTGCATTCGATGTTTGTGACGTCCGTACCGTCTCTATAATACATGAATGTTTTACTATGTAGGAAACGAAGAAGGGCTCGAACACTTGCCTCATTTGGCATGCAAACTTCATTCTAACTCTATTAGTCTCACCACTGCGCATCACCAACAGGAATCACCACGAAACTACATCCTTTCCGGCTCTCACCATGTGGTCGTTGATATATATCCACACCACTGAGTCAGATCTGCTCGGGTACCATCGCACATCCTTGAAGCGCCTATTTGGTGCTTCGTTCCCGAAGGTTACGGGAGATTTGTCGATGTCAAAAAAGGGCGACTTGGGGGTCTCTTCGACGCTGCAAAGCGTGTGTCCTCTTATGTCTAGTTGAGGCAGACATCAACGCAACCAAGTGATCATCGTTGAGTACAGCCACGACGCGATCGCCTCCTTGCAAGAAGGAAAGCCACGATACTCTGTGGACGCAACCAGGGAGGAGTTCCAAAGTGCTACTATCCCAGAGATACAGGGTCTCATCTTCAGCAGCACCGGCGATGTTTCATCTACGGAAAAGGCTATGACATTAACGGAAGTGACATCGCCTCTGACTAAATTTCCAACCACCTTAATCGCGTCAAGTCTCCAGCAAAGAATCTCACACTTCTATCAACGAAATCCGAGATGATATTTATGAGGTCTCAGGTGAACAGGATTGACAAGTCAGCTTACAGTCGGAAGACGAGCTTCATACACAGAGACTACTATCTCCCATTCACATGATCACGCAGTCATCAATGCTGTACTCGTTCCTAGTTGTCTCCAGAATTGGACAAAGCACGCGGCGCGCAGCAACAGAACTTTAGAACAAGGAACAAGACTAAAACAGGTAAGCTTGAGATAAAAGCTACAAATCATGGCTGTTTTTACAGTATATAGCTGCCGTACAACAGCTACCGTGACTGTGCCGTCAAGGACCCCGGCGACAATTGACACGTTGAGTACTGAGTACTGGACCGTAGATTACAGCCGTGATGGCCTTTGCAGGAGGAGATTTTCAGTGACTTCCAGGCACAAGTGACATCGGGTCATTGAAGAGGCAGAGATGTTTTTGGAGATCGGCTATACACAGAGCTGTGGATCTTGAAGCTTGAGGTCCGTGTGACTCTCTTTACGTGCAAATTGGTTGATCTGATTAGATCTGATCAAGACAGAAGGATCAAGGAACATCCTTGTCTGTTTCTTTGTCCTGAGGCTGGAATACGAGTTTCGACAATTCGAAGTCCCTAAACCAGCAGACCAATTTGTTGACCTCTCCAGGTCGACATCTATCAGTTTCTTCACATTTACAACAAATTTTATTACAGATCATCCAACAATTGAAGAGGTATACTAGTGATATTAAATAGTAAAGTAGTTATTTCAAATTCCAGTTCCAAGTTGTCGTTATGTATGTAGGAGTACAGAGGTCATAAAAGGTCATAAGAAACAAGTACAAGACCACGCGAAATCAGTTTGTAAATGCATAGTGAATACAAACAGAAGATGGACAAGGATGCTGGGAGGCAAACATACAGGTAAACAACAACAACAAAACCCACCAGGGGCATGTCTTGGTACACGTTGGCCAAAAGAAAGTATGCATGGAAATAGAAGGATGAGAACCACTAACGCGCTTTCAAACTCCGCAGATTCTTGACGACGTTGTCCATATCCTGATTCCACTCGCCACTCCATCCGAGTTCTTTCCGCTTGCCAGACTGGAACGCGGATGGGGGGTTAGCAGAGCTGTGCTGTAATGGCGAGGACGTAGACGCCGACTTCGTGTGTGACTGCCTTGATCCGGGAGGCGGCATAGTCTGTATTGACTGGAACGGCAGTGGGGAGTGGAACTCGAGAATGTCCTTGGTGGCTCGTTCATTTATGACAAGGTACTGGGGCTTGGGATAGACGTCGCCGCTTGCTTTGACGGTGACGACTTCCTTTTGGACAATCGGGGCCGCGAGGGTCTCCCTACTCTTTGCGGGCTGTGACTGGAGACGCGCTTGAGCAGCGATGAGCATGTCTGTCCCAGTGGAGACGCTGAGGCTACGGGGTCGGGGTTTGCGTCGACGTTCCGCAAGGGTTGGTTTCGACTGGGATGCCTGTCTGGGTGGAAGGTGGACGTGTATGACTGGAGCAGGTGCAGGGTTGGTTGGCACAGGGTGATTTTTGGGACGGGAGCGGGATGTCATGGCTCTCGGCCGTGAGATGACGGGTCGTAGTGCCGGAGAGGGTGGAGTAGGCATTTCTTCAAGCGACTTTGACTTGAAGTGCTTTTCGATGACGTTGTCGATACTTGGGAAGACGAGTTCAGGTGGGATGTTCTCCCCTAGTGTTCTCGTGAGTTTCGCCATCTTCTTGCGCCGGTCCTTGATACTGTCCGCCTGCAGCTTCTGCAAATCAACGGAAAATGTCGGGGAAAGCGGTGAAGCGGAGGCCAATGATATGCATCGCGATGATGATTGTGATGCGCGATTATCTGATGAAACTGGGACGGATCGGCGGCGGAGAAGGAGCGGTCGTGAAAGCTCCAATGCTCGTGGGCCACGCTTTGGTTTCGGAGCCAATTTTGAAGGATTAAAGTGCGATGATCTTCCCGCTTTCGAGTCGAACGTCGACGAAGGTGACGTTGGCGAATAGTCAAACACTCTACCTTCTCGACGGCTGACCTTTGACGTGTTGAGCTGTGAGCTATGTTCTAGATAGTACGGAGCAGCACCGAGGACTGTTTCAAGTTTTCGGTTCGATCGCACGAGATTCATGCGCTCGTGGCGACCCAGGTAATTGACCGTAGGTGGTGGATCGAGTGCAATGGTCATCGTGAAAGAAGTAAAGAGAAAGGACGGTAGATAGAATGAGATGAACAGGAAATATAAAGGCAGATCAACCAGTGGTCTGCAATGTGGGGAGAGTGAGCGACTGGACCGGTTTAAGAACAAAAGGACGGGCGATGAGGCAAAAAAAACAATGTGACCCTTTTGGGCAATGTCCGTCCCAGATCAGAACAAAGCAAACCTAATGGCATCAGAGATATCAACCAAGATTAGAACAAGGGTTGCCAGGTTACCACCACCTTTTCACTGCCATACACGCACAAGGTGTACACGTGTCTATAAATTCGTCTACTTTTCACGTTCCATGCAACTCCTTACATATTTCAGCTGAACGTCTCGAACTGTCAAGACTTTCTCAAGGAATTTCAACGTTGAAACGTTGATACGTCATTACGAATGGTCTGGCTTTGAGGTGACAATGACCGGGTTTACATGACGTACTGGCAACGTGCATTAGGATGTCGCTCGAGGCGTATAATTTTGATCTCCGTGCCTGTCAGATGTCCATGTCAGCCCAATTTCAAAGCATCACTTCCAGCTTCAAATAAGCGACCATTAAACTAGCAAGCTGAACTTGAAAGCACTCCGCTAATTTCGGCTCGTGCCATGTACATGGTTGATATGCTCCAGAAAACCCCTCTCAGAGTCACAGCTCCGAAGTCTCGTCTCATCCTCATGCTTGTCGCCCTCGCCTCCCTTTCTTCTCGACATTGATAACTACTATGTAACATTGTTACGTCGAGGAGCCATCAATGTCGTACGTGATCATGACGAGCCCTCTCTTCCTTCCGTGCGTCAAGGGGAACCCGAGTTCTTTGACAAGAGCAACGTAAGTAAGCAGTACGTACTGGAATTTCTATTGATTATTTGATTATAGATTCTTTGGGGACATGTGTCCTGGAGCTCATACACGTTACAGAGTCTGACCGGCAAAATTAGAAATATTCCCAAGTACAAATGCGCGCGCCCTAACTTGTCTGTGGAGATGTACAGTCACCTGAGCAATTACCAAAGTCCTCGAGGCTTTCTATGCGTTCTAGACCGACTGATCTTCTTCCCCAAGGAATTTATCCACGTACACGTTGCATACCAAATTTTGATTATGAAATCTTTCAAGATACCATTCCTAGCGCTTTCCCATAGTAGTGAACAATAGACCTGGCCCCGAGCAATCGCGGCTCAGTCTCGCATGAGGGCATCTGAACCCTCGTACCTAATTCTGCGTGTCTTGTGTCTTCTACCCTTCAGTCCAGATTTATCAAATTCTCAAGCGTTTCCATACAAGTGTCGATCTTCTCCCTCTGACCCAGCGCCGTTCTGAGCGTTTTTGATCTAGCACTCCTTGGTTCCACGGCGCGCAGCCTGCAGCAAGCTCCTTGATGTGAGCCTGTGTATATTCGTACACGTCACCAAGTTTCGAGCCCTTCTCCTGTGAGACTGTGTGGAAGTGCAGTGCACCGTGATGCTCCCGGAGACAAGGCTCACAGGCAATTGGCAAAAGGCTCACGCGGTCTGTCATTGTGGGAATTTTTGTGCGGTAGAATTCCACGTGGCCAAGGCTGTGGTGTGCTCACTTGTTCCCTTGCGGAGGTCTTTCCAGCCAGATCGAAGAGTGATTGGTACAGGCACCCCTGACTTCTTCTCAACATCGAATTTGACTGTGGCGAACTTCATCGTGCGAAAAGAGCAGAGAAAGTGGGGGAGATCAAATATGAACACGACGAGAATAATCCTGGTCCTGAAAACATATACACGACGGACGAGCCAGACCTTGACAACTTTCCATCAGTCAAATTACGGCTTTGTGAGCGTTGGGTGTGCATTGAAATGAATGTCTATTCTTTGTTCAAAGGGTATTCCTTCATTCATTTTGAGAAACATACTATTTATGTCAACTGTGAGTAGCTGCTGTGGTACATGTTGTTCCTTCGCTGCAAGAAAAGTTGATTGTCCCTTCGCTGCAAGAAAAGTTGAGATTCATCGGATTGCAAACGGTGAAGAGGTGTAAGGATGATATCTCGTCAAGAAGTAACAATGACCTTCATTCGTGTAACCAGCGCGCCAACACAATGACACGCAAGTTTTCTTTCTTCAGGGGCTGACATTTGGCAGCTGTAGAATACCCCGGTATTCTCCCAACCAGTGACGCGACCCACTTTGCTTCAACATCGTGAGAGGAGCTTTCCAAGCAAGGCAGTCGCGTTGTTTCAGTGGTGGTTATCGAGGGAATAAACAACCTAACTGCCTTGGGGTGGCAAGCTTTCCCCACTGGGGTTTTGATGCTACCCCATGAGCCCTTTAATTAGTCATTCATTAGGTCTATCGTGGCGTGTCTAGACAGATGCGACCATAGCTACTTGGTGTAGCGTAGGTAGATATCTACATAGTAACATAGTAACAAGTTTGTGGACCTTGATAGGCGCCATAGATAAGATCTGACTCTGGTCGCATTGCAAAGCCTCTGATTGTCAATCTTCTTTTAGCCGTATAGGTAGTAGAAGATTAACAGAAGGCGTCGCTGGGAGACCTCATAAGCGTGCGGTAGTAGGAACTATGTCAACGTCCTTGGTAGAGGTACGAACCTTGATGGGATACGGGGTTGAGCATTTATTGCCCTTGTCAACAAAAAGGGGAAAGGATGACATTAGGAATATATATCGCCAAAATATTACGACAGAGAACACAGATAGATCAGGAAAAAAATGATAATAATAAAAAAAAAAAAAAAACAGAAACAGAAACAGAAACAGAAACAGAAACAGAGCAAACAACGAGTCTTACAGTCCAAAGGTACCCCAGAAATCTACATCAAGGAAAAAGTCTCCTCCGCGTCCTCCTCGCCAGTAAGACCAAACCATCTCGGTAGAGCCGCCCACACCTCTTCCCTCGCCTTTATTGCACAAGCTGCAAAATCCACCTTACACGGCTGGCATATCCGCAAACCGCACTGCCGCTGACCATCAGAAAAGTCCGTCCGAGAAAGCATATCCATCGCCTGCATGAGAGTGTAGAGCGTATCCGCGTCGCGCCCACAGGCGATCCCTCCTACGGATCGTAGAACGTTGAGCATGATGAAGTAGAATGACTCGTGGCAGGGGCGACTTGGCTCTGCGTCGAGACTGTACAAGCAGTCTGGCGCCGGCGAGCGAGATTGTAGTGAAGAAGCGATGAAATGGGCCATGTACCGCTGGATACGTTCGCGCCCTCGTAGAGTCCGGAGGAGCTGGCCGTGTGGGAGGTAAATGATGCGAGCTGGAGTGGAGCTCTGTGTGTTTTCCTTTGGCGGGAGATATTCGTCAAAGGATGATGGGGAGAGCGGGACGCCAGACATTATCTTGCTTGGTCCATAACGTGCAAGGTCGTATAATGCGGCGGGGAGGATCGAATCGATACCGAGATCTAGAGCGAGTTGGATGACGAGGATTGGATGGGGACATGATTCACGTGGCATGTAACGGCCATGAGAATCGGTCGCGGCTTGTTCACGGCGGTCCCAGCCTGCAAGTGTTGAAGGCCAGTCGATTTCAAGACGATCGAGACAACGTTCGCGGAGGTGATCTACGAAATATTTGGAGGATAGACGGAGCACGCCGGCAATGGCTATGAAATCATTCGCGCGTGGGACCTTGAAGTATCTATTGAGAAACATGGTCAGCCGCTGGGGAAAAAGTCTAGGTAATGGAGGCTACAAACAAGCCATCGTAGAGTGCACTGAGAAAATAAAAAACGTCGGAAGGGTCATCGTGGAGCTCGACATGTAGACAGCCTTCGAGTATGACGGCATCTTGAGGTTGAGGGAGCGATAGCAGGGCGCTGAAGATATCTGAATGGCGCTGCAGCTGCCCGCGATGAACTTTGAAGGCTGCATGGCCCGCGACGATGACGATGTTTCCATCGAGAAACCAAAAGTCGGACCGGATGAGATTGGAAAAGTCCCCAGAGGACCCAGGGGGAGACTTTGGTCTTCCGACTTCCATCCGATTTTCCCAATGAACGAGGAGTGGATGCAGGGGCTAGAAAGGAGTAAGTGGTTTTAGGCGATAAAAGAACAGAAAAGTGCGGCGAACGTGGTCTTGCCAGCCACGGATCGACTGATGGACGACGGACGAGGTAAAGTCAGCCTCTCTGTTTGTGAATTATACTATGAGAGTCCTCAACGCCTCTGGCTCGATGGACGGGGAAGTAAGAGGGAAGCAGCGAAACATCGGAGAGCTCGAGGTCTGGCAGTAGGAGAGACAATGTACAACATAGGGACTGGTAGATTCTGGTATAGTTACTGAATCATGACCGAGTGAGAACCCAGGGAGGCTTTGGCAAGCAATCTTCCGCGAGGGTGAGTCAGTGGTATATGATAAGAGTGTTACTCCAATGATGCCTCGAATTCTTGTTCCAGCTGTCGCGCGCTTGAACGACCAAGACGTGTTATAGAGGCAGTTTAAAGAAAAGTCCCAGCGATGAGAAAGATCCGGACGGCGCGCGCCCATCGGACAAGGAAATGCAGGCACGTGGCTCTCGACTCTTGCCTACGATCCATCCATGAACGCAATTCAAACCAAAGTCAACTCGCCACTCGATCATTTCATATTCCCGATCTCCATATAAAAGCCCAACTCCAACTTGTCCGCCTCTTTTCTTTCCCAACCACCATGTCCTATCTCGCCCTCGCCATCCTCGTCCTCACCGCCGTCCTCGTCCTGCACCGCAAACTCACCCATCGACCCTCGACCCTCCCCCCAGGGCCCCCGCCAGAATCATGGCTCTTTGGCAACAACATCCCCACCGCCTTTGCCTACCGCAAGTTCGAAGAGTGGACCAAGATCTACGGCCCCATCTTCTCGCTGCGGCAGGGCCTAACGACCATCATCGTAATTGGGAGGTACGATGCCGCCGTTGACGTCATGGAGCGCGAAGGCGCCGCGTTGGTTGATCGCCCGCTGTCGATTGCTGCAGGCGAGACGCTCTCGGGCGGGATGCGCGTCTTGTTGACGCCTGCAGGGGAGCGATTCAAGAAGATGCGCAAGTGCGTTTTGGGTGTGGGCGAGCGTGGCTGATGCGTTTGTTGATTAATTTCACAGAGCACTCCATGCCCACCTCTCGCCGACCGTCGTGCAAACCTACGGACCCGTGTTAATGAGCAACGCGCGCACACAGATCCTCGATATCCTCGATGACCCCGACATCCACCAGGAGCACGCAAAACGGTGTGTTGACCGCATTTTTCCTAATCTAACTAATCTAACACACCTACTACATAGCTACTCTGCCTCGGTCGTCATGGCGCTCGCATACGGCAAAAAGGCCGGCGGGCACGACGACCCCGACGTGCGCGCCGTAAACCGCTGCCTCGTCCGTCTCGGCGTGAACCTCCGCCCGGGTCTCTGGAAAGTCGACATCTACCCATTCCTACGATACATCCCTGGGTACCTCGACGAGCTGCGTGAGGGACACCGCGAGGAGCTCGCGCTGTTCAAAAAGTACCTCCGCATCGTACGGGAGCAAATGTCGACGAACGAAACGATGCCTTCCTCATTCGCAAAGTACCTTCTCGAGCGCCAGGAATCGCTCTCGCTCTCAGACGACGAGACTGCGTACCTAGCTGGTGCGCTCTTTGGTGCAGGCAGCGACACCACCGCGTCCGCCATCTCCGTTGGCGTGCTCGCGGCCGCGTGTTACCCCGCCGCGGCGCGCAAGGTGCAAGACGAGATTGATCTCGTCGTTGGGCGCGAGGGGCCCCCGACGCCCGCGGATTACGAGAGCGGACGTATGCCCCAGCTCCAGGCGTTTGTACTCGAGACCTTCAGGTGGCGCCCCGTCACTGCCGGCGGGTTCGCACACAAGGCTACGAGGCCGATCGTATATGGTGAGTATGTGATTCCGAAAGGCGCGACGGTAATTGGGAACGTCTGGGCCGTCGGCCGCGATCCTGCGCATTTCCCGGATCCGGAGAAGTTTGATCCACAGAGGTGGATACGCGAGGATGGGACGTTGAGGGATGATTTGAAGTCGTATACGTTTGGGTTTGGGAGGAGAGTGTGTCCTGGGCAATGGATCGCTACCGCGTGGGTGTTCCACTCTCTTGATGGTCTTTGTCTCTGATGCGCAAATAGATCTGTAATGCTTAATACTGCTCTCATACAATGGTCTTTTACTGTCCGTGCGGATCCTAAACATCCAATCGACGAGCTAGACTTTACGGAGAGCGCCAATGCGCATCCTAAAAAGTTTCATGTTTTCTTTGAGCCGCGCGTCGAGGGCGGTAGGGACGGTGTTAGGGAGGCGTTTGAAGGGTATGGCGAGGGGAATTGAGCTGAGCGGTATTGTATTTTCTTGTATATATGTATATACATACTATTGTCACGTACTTGAAGGTCTTGTGTGTAGCGATCGACACACCCTCTTGAGATCGCCCTTGGAGGTCGTCCCCATCCTGTGCAGGAGCCCAACAAGGTCAATCTTGCTCTGCACGTACGGTGGGAAGTAACGCAGGTGGGTTCGTGATGTGATGCGCTCAGAGAGTACGTGCTTGTCGTGACGTGACCAGTTTCACCAACTGCACGGACAGTGCAAGCAGCGCATCGAGCGCGGATTAAGCTCCCCACCGCCGACGTCCTCAAGCCCGGTGCGAGTGCGTACACCGTCGTCCCGGAGCCCCCGCAGAAGAAGAAGAAGAAGAAGAAGAAGAAGCTGCTGTCGAAGAAGCCTAAGCGCGGCAAAGAGGGAGGTCCAGACTGGCAAGCCGGCAATGGAAGGCGACGGCGACGGCGAAAGTGAAAGCGAAAGTGAGGTAACAACAAACTAGCTAGAAAATAGCTTCTGTCTGAGTGTGCAACGTGGGGCCTAGATTGCCGGTTCTAGCCATACATACATACGTCCATCTATCCATCCATGCTCAATGACGATCCTCTTCTTAAACCCAATCAACACAAAACTTTAACCTAGCCGGCCCTCCTCGTCGCTCGCCTTGTGTCCGTGTCTATTTCAACCCGTAAACGTAACACTTTGTCTAGACTCGACATGACACGGCATGGCACGGCACGACACGACACTTTCTCACTCGCCCCACCGCAACGCACAAGCATACTCCCAGGCCAACCGTCGCCTTTGTGACCCTACAACTTGGCCTCAGATCGAACCCAGCCGCCGTGGTTCAAATGGACCCGTCGAAAGAAAACTCTGTACGTCTAGATTCTGGCCGGACGATCATATATCTTGTAACATGTTTTTACCCCCCTTTTTGATTTAATTATACGTTTTTCTTTGATGGGGAGGAGGGGGAAGAAAACTCTTCTTGATATGGACCTGCAGTGGGTATAAACACTCCCTACCACCATTCACCCACCCACCTTTGGATATCTATATTGGACCCTCCCCTAGTTTACAGAGCCAGCCAGATGAGAGGCAGGTCATATACAACCCACGCTTTGAAGTCGTATAAAATAAATCCAGCACACATTTAGGAACCGTGCCTGTGCACGCTGTTGCATAACCTACCGCCAAGATACCGAATCATTGATATTCATATCCATTGATGCAAACGTATGGTATATGATTGTGTTCCACGGGCACAACTCAGAAGTATACATGAAAGGTAGAGAGCGATACTGGGACAGCAAGAACAGACAGGAAAGGGGGGGGGGGGGGGATCTACCGTAATGCAATGTAAATAGACAAGTAAAGCGCGTTAACGAAAGCAAGATGAATAGTGAATGCGTTGTCGTGCGAGCTGAGTTGCATCAAGCAACAGCGGTGAACGAAGAGACAATTACAAATCATGAAAGTCGTGATGGGACGGACCCCTGAGCGCTGGGGGGCAAAAAAAAAAAAGGAAAACCAGTCACACACCAAGGATGACCCATCAACAACCCTCGAATTCCCCAACACGGCCTTTCCCAGCTGCCGCCCTCCTCAAATCCCTAACAGTAACATTAACCCCCTTGTAATCCTCCAACCACACTCCAGCCTCTCTACACCTCTCCAGCACCCTCGCCCAGAACCTCAACACCATCACCGTCTCCATACCCACTCCCTCCTCCCTCTTCCTCGCTTGCTCGCCCACCCGCTCACGGACCCTAAACCCAAATCTGTGCGCCTCGACTCTAGCGCTCTCTACCCTCTCACGCACAGGGCTAACACCGCGCCGCATCGCATCGCTCTCATACGACATGTCCCGGACATACCTCAGCGAAGGGAACGCCTCGCGCCTCAGCAAACTCCCCATCTGCTCCAAGAGTCCAAAATACTCTGCTCTATCGTCCCTAAGCCTCTTATCGATATCCCGGATACCGATGAGCTCAAGCGATGGGTGCGTAGACAGCAACACGTGCGGCGCGATCCAATCAGGGTTTTGCCAGTTCCACTCAGCGTCCGCGCTACATATGAACTCTTTCAGATTAGGGCACCATTCTGCCAAGGGTATCGAGAGCGGCGGAGCAGGCGGAGGGTACAATGGGGAGGTGAGGTAGTGTTCTTCGATTGTCGATGAGGAGTGTCCGAGTTCTAGTTGACTTAGTTTAGGTCCGTGCACTGCGAAGAAGTGCGAAAATCCTGAAGAGGCGTAGGAAAAGTCTGCGGAGAGGACGGAGAGGTTACGAAGGGCAGGCATGAGCCATGTTGCGAGGACTTCAAAGGTGGCGTTGTCGAGTGTCACTTTCAGCGAGCGCAGGGAGGGGAGAGTTAGGGTTATTGTTGTGAAATCAGAGCACGAGGAGGAAGAGTAGATTGAGGTATGGAGGGAAAGGGAGGAGGATCTAGCAATGGATTGGAGATGTGTTGCGCAGAACGTGAGCTCAAGAAACTCGAGGTGCGCTGCGGCAGTTTCGAGCATAGGTGACATGTGGAGATGAAACGAAACGTCGTCGTAGTTGGTCCATGATAGACGGCGAAGGGAGTTGTTTGGATGTGCGAGAGCGGAAAGAAGTTCGCGTGGAGAGGATCGGGATCGTATGCCACATGGATTGACGTCGTTGGTGTTACGCCGGACAGAACGGTAGTCAGAGTACACTTCGAGCCGTGGTGCACAGTCCAATATCGTTCGAAGATCGGCGGGGTCGCAACGCTCAAGGGTTGGTGTCTCGATGTGTAAACGCCTGATAAACTTACCGCATCCGGCGTGAGGCCCTGTGCCAGACAGAACTTGCGCAAGAGCGCGTGCCTCGCAGGCGCGGCTGATCCAGACAGATTCAAAAATGATTTCCTGGGCATAGGCAAGCCAGGCTTTGGATATCAATGCAAGACGAGTTTTGGCACGCATGGCTGCGCGGTTGTGCGCTAGCCGCTGGTATAGATGGCAATGGGAGTGTGCTAGAGAAAGGAACGAGACGGTCCGCGTTGTGTCTATGCAAGGAGAGGTGGCGAGTCGGAGAATAAGGATCCATAGCTCTGGAGGAAGATAAGGGGACGCTGTGCGTGGTGACTGCTCGGAATACTTCTGAGCACGCGGAGGGGATCTGACAAGAGGCGTATGTTAGCAATGTCGCTCCATTCCAAACAAGATCCAATTCCGTCAGCGACACTGATTAAGGCTTAATATGCCTCCAGTGTCATAGATATGCCTTGTGGCATAGAGCTGCTCCCCAGCAGAGGGGCTCTGACCCCGGCCGAGGACAACGAGATGGAACGGTTGACCCACCGTTTATGGCTTCGCTTGATGGTGGCTACAAAACGCTGTAACTGCTCTACTGTATGCATGTCAGTAGACCTTTGTCGATATCGCCCGGGGAGAAGAGATGGGAGGTAATGGAGAGAGAGAGGCGAGAATTCAAAGGCTTTAGACACCGGCCACCGAGCAGGAAAAGCACGTGGTTTTACCGCGTTTGGTCGACTGATGCGAGAAGAACGGGTCTGACAGCAAGCCCGACAAAAATGTTATAAGTGGGCACGTTCTTCTGTCATGTGTTCCCGTCTCTCACTCAGTCCGTCACACTCTCTCCAGGTGCTGAGGTGGCGCACCATGCGATCTTTCATTCGTACACATCCCCGCAGTTTCTGGAAAAGTCTGCAATGTATCAGCACACCCACACCTCCACAATAGGTATGCACACGACACGACTCGTGCACTGCTTCTTTCAGAGCATGTGTTACAACCAACCTCCTTCGTTCTATTTTTGCTTTTTTTGTCCTCGGGCAGAACTAATATAGGCCGCCATATGGAGAGGCTCCACAGGAAGATCCTAACCGATAATCCACTGTGACATCGCTACGCGCTTACCTACGTATGCGCTTATACTTCTGCACGACTGCACCCTTAATCTTGTCCGCTAGAAATCCACCTCCAATTCATGAGCCAGTCGTCGGTCGACCACACCACATCAACGCCCGGTCTTGTGATTCTCATCGTCGCCTTAGCTTCTTGATGAATTATGGACACTCATCCTGTCGCTTCTCTTCCCACTTATGTCACCTGATTCTGGATTCTCTCTCCATATGTACTATAGGCGTCTCCGTACACATCATTCACAACCCTCTTTTTTGTATGTAAATGCTTAAGTATTACAGCAAACCTCTGGCTTCGGGAAGTTTTCGTGATCTTTGAGAGGGTTTTCTCCATATGACAGGGAAGTCGCCGCGTTTTATCGCTAACGAATACCAAGCCCGTCAAATTCTAATATATCACGCTTAACTTAATAAATCTTGTGGGTGTCTGCCTCTTCAAAAACCTTTTTTGCAATGCAGAGAGGTTAGCCATAGCATTTATGTATGTTCTAGCATATAATCTATGTCTCTCATGCAAACACTCCTCGGTCTGTTCCATGAAGAAAACTAATTTTAAGGTCCCCGCTGGTTCCCATTATGCCCGCCCGATACCGAAATCCACCCACTTACCCATACATAAATAGACCCTGGTGGCACAACCCAATCATCCGCTGGTCCCCGACTGCCCGCATGATACCGAAGTCTACTTCACTGCATACCATACATAAATAGACCCTGCATCATTCTCCCATGCGCTTGAACAAAAGAAACAAGCGATTCGAACGTGCGACTGTGCCACCTTTACTCCGACTGCGGGGTTGGAGTCTCATGGAAACTATTTCGTCAGAGGTGTCCGTTTTTCGGGGTGGGGTGGGAAGGTGTGGGAGGGTGTAGTAGTGTGTACATTACAAGTGACGGTCGTGGTCCCGGGGTCAAGACTTCGGGTGGGGCCTTATCATCAACGTGCAACCAGAGCGTCCCTAGACACTGTTAAGCATGATTTGGCTCTAAGAATAGCATCCCTGCTATTAAGCATAATTTGACTCTCTAAGTAGCAAGGTCCTAGCTCCTTATAGTTAGGATGTGCTGTGTATTGTGTAGAGATACAATTGAAACAGATACATAGCGTGGAAGGCCATGATAAGTATGTAGCGGGTAAAATGAATGTTCAGAGGCCTGAGGGGGATCACGGCAGAATGCGGGCAAGCTTGAGCATATGCTGTATATTACCGATGCCGGCCAGATAATAGCCTTGGCCTACGTCTTTATCAGTTGACTCCTGTCTTGAGTGATATGACAGTGGGACGAGATGTTCACTTATTCGATCTGTATTTCAGCTTCAGATTGAAGTTCATATCCGTGGAGCCATCACTTCCTTATCTCTCACAAGTCATCTGGATCGCTCACACACTCTCTAAGCTAGGCTTTCCCCGTAAGAAAGAGTACAGCCGTAGCCGGTAATAACGATTGCTGTTAGATAGATAGCACTCCTCAAGCACCCAAGCACTGAGCATATTGGACATGCCGTACTGACCGTATTAAATGAGGATCCCAAGCTCCTTTAAGAGACTATAGGGGTCACCACTTATCTCGGCATGTTGCATTTTGCCAACTTGAACGACCTTCAGACCATGTCTTATGATGATTTCTTCTGGACTCGGATGGGGTACCTTGATATCCGTAGTCTCCAGGTTCCGAATTCGGATGGAGAGTGTCAGAGAAGACTTGTGATACAGCGTTAGATGTCGGCGAACGTGTCTTCCCTTCGGGCAAGTGTCAATGTACCTGTACTATATGCAGCTCAAGAGGAATAGGAGTTACGCCAGCGATTACATGAGCCAATGACTCGAAGAGGACAGCGACGTCTGTAAGTTTGATGATCTAGTAGCTGAGCAAGCGACACTTGGAGGGTTATTGCATAGACACGAGGCAAAAGACAATGCAAAAGCTGTCAATCGCCGGTTCACCGCCAAAGATGTATTGAATTCCAGAGCAGAGCATGCACTAACTTACCAAGGACGACATCTGCTGAGAATCATTGTCCAATGCCAGACAAGTTTCTCGACGCAGCAAACCTCTCAGCGTAAGCATTAGGTAGATCGTAAAAGCGTATAAGGCCTGGTTCGTCAACCGGGACGATCGGGACTCGGACGTTGAGTCAGCACGGCAATCAAGTTAAAGTGGCTGGCAGCAACAGAGTCCAGACCTTCCTTTTTCTTTCATCCTCCAACCTCTGGCCACACGAGCTGCTGGCTCCATACCTCACGTCTGCGCGGCATTGACGATTGACCATGTCTGATTTGGTGGCTCCATTTGTCGTTTTTGGCTATGGATCACTCATTTTCAAGGTACCATCCGCATGCCGGTGACTCCGATGCCTAATCAGTTATCTCACTAACTGTCAATTATCTTTAACATTTACAGCCACCACCTCACACTATTGCAAAAGGTATTTGCTCCAATCTTCCCTCTTACAGTCTGATTTGAGCTGCGTCTTCTGGTAGTTTCTGGCTTCTTGAAAGGTTACGTTCGTCGATTTGCACAGAAATCTCATGATCATAGGGGAACCCCTGAAGTCAGGAAC
>JAGGAP010000193.1:0-54545 GCA_017657235.1 Termitomyces sp. T73sscA | reverse complement strand
GTTAATACTGTTTACCTACACATATATTAATATACTTTGGATTCCCCTCTGCCAGTTGCGTGATTAGCCGCAACTCCCAGAGGTCGCCCTTACAATTGGGGATGCGGCCTGAAAAATCATTTTGTGCTCTGTGCGCAAGGGCAGCAGCTGCTTTAGCCTTGTTTGCCTTCTTCTTGGCAAGCTTCTTGTTCTGCTGCACATGCTAGAAGCGCTGTGCAGCTGTTTTACTTTTCTTGGCCTCTTCTTTCTCCTCAGATTGCAACTATCTGTAGTTGCTGTCATCCTCAATAGTCAGAACCATACAATGCTTCCCTTTGTCTGCTACTATGGTAGCTACTAGCCATTATACTGTGCAGGAGTGTGCAGATCAGTGGTCAGCTTGACTACTACCAATTAGGCTGGCAGAGCTGGAAACATGACCTTCTTCAAAAACTGCAGGCTCTGCCCACTCCGGGATATCAGCTGGGAAGCTGACCAGCTCTAGGTTGTCGATTAGAATGGGCAGCTTTCACCCCTGATGGGATTTTGATGGCTCCGGTGCATCTAGAGCATGGCTTGCTGTGGGGCCCCAACTCACAGGGCCAATCTTCTTCCCACCTACCACAACAATGGAGTCAATGCTGTCCATCCACTCCAGCTCAGCCTTGGACAATGGTGCCTCCTCCATCTCCTTATCTTGCTGATCAGGCAAGATTTAGTCTTTGGTGCCTTTGGCAGCTCTGTTGCAGCGACTTTGCTCATCACAGGTGCAACAATAGGCTGTGCCGGCATGAACAAAGTTGACAATGTAGACGTGGCAGTTGGCTGCACTGGCATAAATGCTGACAGCGACACCCCCAATGAGGCTACAAGTTCACTCCGTGATGGGAGCAGTCTGACCCGCCTGGGTTCACCACTCAGAGTTTAAGCTTAGATTTGCTATAGCATGCTTCTCTGTTTGTAGCTGCATAGTAATCAAACATGCTTAATGGTAGCTGTCTTTTTGGTTGACCTTGTCCAGGTCTTTCCCCCCTTTCAGAGCTCTGTGAGCTCTGTTCAGGCTTTGGAGGGCCCCTTGAGGCCATTCAATCCAGTCTACACATCTGCAACATGTCACAACAAAGGAGACAAAAGAAGAAGAAAAAGTCTCTAAAGTCCACAGGTGGACAAACAAGTGCAAAGATTCAGCCACATGGCACTTGGCATTGGACTTTGCCATGGTCACAAGACCATACTATGCAGCCGCTATTTGGACTTAGCCAAATTGTGACCTCTATGCGCTTTATGCACATCATGCAAGTTGACAAGGGCACTTAATGCCCTGTAATTCAAGGTATTTATCCATTGCTGCAAGCAATTTACAATTCTTGAGGGGCTCCCATGTGGTGTCCCCTAAGCTCTACTGCACCTCAAATTCAAGGTGTCCCAACCTTGTCCATTGATGACCTATAAGGTCATCTACAAACCATTCTTAGTCATTGGCAGTGCCAAAGTTGGAAGGCTCAGGCATTGCGCAGTTTGGGAATAGCACATCATTATTGGCTACATATGGTTGCAGCAGTGACACATGGAATTTTGGCATAATGTGTTGTGCTTGCACCGCAGAGGGTAACTCAAGCACATAATTTGATGTGCTCAGCTCAGCTTCCAGGACCTTATATAGTCCTACCCATTTTGGGCACAGTTTACTTGCCTGATCTTTAGGTAGATTTAGATTCTTAGTAGACAAATACACCAAGTTACTCTTGTCAATTGCCAGCTCTTTGCTCTGGCAATTACTAGTGTGGCACGTCTGCACATGTCGAGCAGAACTGCTTTGTTTTCTTGGCCATTTATGGCCACCAATACAATCAATGCACATATGTGCGCGTTTTTTGGTATCCCAAGTGCCCCACAATGTTATGGGCTTGGTCTAGTATTGTTGTGATTAACAATCTTTCCCACCATAGAATGCATAGCACCTTCAGACCTGCAGGGCTCATCATATAAATAAGCTGCTGCTTGATGACAAAGTGTGGGTGCTCCTTGGGTTTGTTGAGTATTTCAACAAAAACAATATCCTTTGTGTATCCTTGCTGGATATGTATGTGCAATTGCACATCTCCTGAGTCAACAGTTACAGGGTATGGGCCAGATTCTTCTAGCACCTGTTTGACTCTCAAGTCATCATCTTGCAACAACACATCTACCTCTAGCCATGCTTTGATAAGTTGCACGGCAGCAAGGCCTTGAGCTTCAAGGTCTTGTACTTCTATGGTCTCCTTGAGCCAACTGCTACAACGCGTTTCTTGAGCCTGCATGGCTCGAATTTCAATGTGATGTTCCGCTATTTCTTGGAACCAATGTAGGGGCAAATCTTTGCCCTCAGGGTCTATCTGTTTGTCTGCTTGGACAAAGTCATGTATGTCATGAACATCCTTGCACGTATCACTTTCAAAATATCTCAACAAGCAGTCTGCAACCTTATTCAGCTCTCCTTTGACATAAGTTATGTCAAACTGATATTACAACATTTAGTCAATCCATTGACACTGTTGCAAAGACAAATGAACTTGAGTTTTTGAAAAACTCCAAGGCCTTATAATCTGTAATAATATGGATCTTATATCCCATTAGCTTATCCTTCCATTTAAGGAGGGCTTCTAAAATTGCAAGTGTCTCTAACTTGTGCACTGCATAGTTCTGTTGCGCTGTTGTGAACTTGCATGACATGAACCCTGCAGGTCTGCAGGTTTGCCAAGTCTTTCCCTGGCCAAACATGGCTTCAACGCCAGTCTTCAATGCATCGCAGATGAGCCATATCGGCTCACCAGTGCACAGATTGATTGGGCAAATAATTGGCATTTTAGCACAAATTTGTTTGATCATTTCAAAGCACTGCTGATGGAGCAGTTGCCAATGAAATGGAGATCCATTCTGGGTCATGGCCATGAGAGGGCTAGTATATGCCATCACATCTGGCAAGAAATTACCAATGTAATTTACCAATCCAACAAATTGTTAGATGTCATTGTAGTTACATGGCATTTGCCACTCTCTAATATAATCGAGTTTATTGGAATTGGGATGAATACCCTGCACATCTATAACATGCCCTAAACAGTCTATAGTGGGTGCATACAATTTGCACTTCTTCCATTTCAGATATGAACTTGCTTTATGTAGTTTTTCAAATACAATGTGTAGGTGTTGCTCATGCTCCTCAATGGGATCTGAAAAAATAAATATATCATCCAGATATACATGCATAAATTTTCCAATGACATCTTAGAATATTGAGGTTATTAACCTCTGAAACATAGCTGGCGCATTACAGTTGCCAATTTGCATGATGTTTCTGACAAATGTCCCCATCAGGGATGCAAACACAGTCTTGGGAATGTCTTCCACACATATATGCACTTGCTTGTACGCATTTGTCAGGTCAATCTTCAACCTGTACTTAGCTTTTGTGACATTTTTGCAAATAACTTCTTGGTCTGGCAATGGTGCCACATCCTTGATGGTGTTGTTGTTGCGCTGTCATGCATTCAACGCAGTCTGAAGTATCCCATCTTTCTTGGAAATGCACAACAACGGTGCAGCTTGCATAGCCATCTGTGGTTCCCACCACTTAGCATTGATATAGCAATTTGTCTTTTCACAAAGCTGCTCTTAAAGTGCTCATGGACAGCAAGGCAAATAATATTTATACTGCTTAGTCTCATCAATGAGATTAATCTCATGGTTTACTTCCCTCCATGGAGGAAGCTCCTCTTTCATCCCATTAATAATATCTGCAAACTTGTGCTGCCATTGCTGGCACAATTGCGGAATGTCTTTATCCAACAGGCCCTGAGCCTTTTCTTTTCCTTTATCCACATGCTTCTGGCATGGTTGCACTATAGGTTTGAATTGTTCCCTAAGCGCATGCAAGTGCGCGACTCCCATGTCCTCTGTCCTCAATTGCAATGGAGGCTTCAATATCATTGATTTTATTGACCACTGCATGCTTCTCGCTTTTAGCAAGCATTCATCAAACGTTATGTCTGATGGTTCCAATATTTTGTCCCCATTGTATGTCCAGCAGTGGTACTGGTCAATCCCAAAAGGATCTTATGCTATTAGTTGTTTCTGCTGCACTTGCAGCAATTAGTCTTCAATCTTTGACCTCATCTGATATGAGGTCCTCCACCTTCACTCTGGAGCTTGTTGGTTAACACTCCAGCAATTCCATATCCACTTGTTCTGCATAAGTATTCTTTGATAGACAAGCCTTGTCAGGCTCTGTTGCCTTCTTGCCAACCTTGCTTGACTGGTTCAGCTCATCCCCCCTTTTCAGAGTTCCTTGGAACTCTTCTTCAGTCATGATTATTGCCAGCAGGCTGGCTATTGGGGCCAGCTTCTCTTTGACATCCTCCACCATTGCATTTCTGTGACCTTGAAGTCAGTCGCAACTATTGCAATGCTTCTCAGTAGCACAATACTATTGTAACCAACCATCAGTGTCTGCTAGGACAATTTTCTCAGCCCTCAACAGTGTTCCATTGACAATTACCTGATTGCTCACAAAGTCAAGTGTGACTTTGTTCTTATGCATGAATAGCATACCAATGATTATATCATAGCAATTGAAGTTCACTATATCCACATATTCTTTTGTTGGCTGTTTCAACACTTTTATACTGACCTCCATGCCAAACTGAACCACAGTGCAACTCTCCACAGTTTCCAGCTAGAGCATTAATGGCTCCATTAGCTCATGAACATATATAGCGTTCACATGCACAAACTGGGGTGTAATGCCCATAGTGGTACTCCCTAAGTCCCACAGCATCTATGCCAGATGCCCGTTAATCTAAACATAGGTCACTAGACACTCCTTCTTCTAAGGAGTATGCTGAGGTCGCTGCAGCTTGTCAGCTGCCTTCTGAAGAGTCATATGTTGCATGCAGATGCGACTATCCTCTCAATGCTTGGTCAGAGCAAACATGTGCTCCTCCTTGTTATTGCAAGCATAGTTGTTGTCATATACATCCACCATGATGTATTCATTGTCATCACTCTGGATGCTCTTGGCGTCATCAGCAACCAATTGCTCCTCTACCTCCTGTGGAGCTTTCTTGTTCCCAACAAGTTCCTCTTGGTTCTTTTCAATGTTGCTTTCAGCATTGCTTTCTACTGCTGCTATATGGGCAGCCTGCACTTGCGCTCTCGGCACTTGGCACTCCTTTGACCAATGGCCAGTCTGGCCACAATTGTAAAACCATGCTGCCCCACCACCAGGCTTGTGGCCTGCATCACCGTAGGCCATTCCGCATTGCCTTTGGTCTGTATTGGTCCAATCTGGGCATATACCGACTGTCTTTCACTACTGGTGCATTACCAATTAGTCCTAGTCCAGGCTTATAGCCTGATGGCAGTGTACACCGTACTATGAACCACAGGTTGCAGTTTTACTTCTTGGAGCACTCACTAAGAATGTTCCAACCTTGACAGATTGGCAATGTCCCTGCACACAGTGCAAACTGCGCTGGTTGTAATGGATTGCAGTCCATGCAAACTGCTTGTAGCGTATTGCATACGCTAAGAATTTGGTCACAGTATTGACCTCTGGTGATAAATCATTGTTGCATATCACAGCGCAATGCATCTCAGCTGGTATTCTGTCTAGGAATGTTTCCTGAATGGTAAACTCATTTGAATATACCGCCATATTCTGTGCATGACCCACAAGGTCATTATAGAAGGTCTGGATACTTGTTTGAGCATTATATACTGCAGTACAAAAGGCTTCATGAGCTTCTTGCATTGTTGCTGCATTTACAAAGCAATTGTACAGTCCAATGAGGACCTCCTTAAAGGTCCAGTCATGCTTGTCCCTGTTTGTATGCAGGACATGTCTGCAGAACCAATTCTGTGCCTCCTCATCAATGACCTCATGGAGCACAAATATGTGCTCCTGGTCTATGTCATCACCCCCATAGCAGCAAGGTGCAAGGTGATAGCATACGTCCATAGCCCAGTCTTCCAACTGGGAAAACTTATGCCCTCCAGCATATGGTTTAATATGCTTTCCTTCAGCTTGACAAGGCTTGACCCCATCTGAAAATTTGGAGCGGACTTCCAGGGAATTTGTCACGACCCGCACCAACACCTGCACCAACCCCTAGGCCCCGGACCCCCCACGTTCCCCCTAACCGCACCAGAACACCAGGACCCCCATCAACATACCCTCCACCAACCCGTCCAGCAACCCCGGCACCCCAGCACGCCACCCATCAATCCCCCATCAACCCCAGCACGCCACCCATCAATCCCCCATCAACCCTGGCGGCTGCGCCAATTGACCCCGACTACCCACCAATCACTTGGCCTCCCGCACGATCATCCCCGAACGTCCCGCATGATCACCCCCAGCGCCATTCAACACCTCGGGTACACAGCCCCGCGCACCAGCTCCAATTGACACGCCCAGGGACTGAACCTCCCCGAACCGGCCCCAGACCTCACTATTTAAGCTCGTAGGTAGTAATCCGTTACAGTAGTCTTGATATTACCTTTGCCGTCCCTTTGTCGTACCGCCGTTTTGTACGAGCCTGTCTACTTGTCTGCCAATCTATATCATCTTTTCTCTCCAAGTCTCCCGGTCTCTCTAAGTCTCTTTCCTCTCTTCGCCTCAGTCTCCTGGACTTTGTCTCAGTCTCCCGGTTCTTTCTCTCTCGCCTCCGCCCACTTCTCCTCCCACTCCTCTTGCTTCTGGACTTTGCCCGGGACCCCGTCCCCCCCTCTGCTCATTCCCCGGTACTCCGTGCACCCCCGGAGCACCTCCCACCACTCTGGACTTCTTCTGGAACTCTTGCTCTTTGTCCGGGACTACTCCCTCCGACGTCGAGTCCACCTTGTAAGGACTCGCTTGCAGTTGGAAGCCCCCATAGTCAGCGGAACCTGACAGAATTGTCCACTAGACAATTGAGACAATCGTGCATATGATTCATATGGATCTTAACTGCCTCATTCATTCCAGGTGTGCTTGCATGCAAATCATGAGGTGAGGGCAGCAACCATGCTCTTGTAGCTGAATATGAAAGCTCCTCTATCCCACGGTCAGGACACCACATCTATGGGACCCAGGGTACCAGGTCTTCTAGTTGACCACCAGTAACTCTATGATTGTCTCAACAATCTCTATTGTTGCTGTTGTTGTTACCACACCCATGCTCACAATCTTTTTGGAGATCATTGTCACCAGTCCTTGTGGCAAACTGTCACTTCATATTATCAATAAGCATAACACCTTCATGCCCCTCAGAAACTACACCCTAGTTGTCTATCAACAACTCACCCCATTCCTGCAAGTCTTGATTGTGGATGCACTAATAATTCACATGGTCAGTCCAGTTGTCCACCAGATGGACTTGTCATGCAACATGTCGTGATGTAACCGACTCCTCCAGAACGCTTTCTTTGCGTTCCTCTTCCTTAATTGTGATGCATCTACAAGGCGTTCTTATCTCAGGCAGTTCTTCTGCCTCATCCTCTCCAGCATGGTGAGATGTTGCTGTCTCCACCTCTGATAATGCTTGCTGAGGCATTCTGCTTGTGTTGGCTTGCCATCGCGTGGCATTTTGACATCTCTTGTTGTTTTGTTGGGACTCATTGGCCTGCTTAGGTGCATTCAAAATGTCCATTGCCTCCGCAACGTCTGGTTCATGCTGACACAACAGTGCATCATACTCTACAGACTCAGCTGGTGTGGCTGTTGATGTTGCTGTTCTGCAAGCTAGTTTGCGCTTAATATACTTGTTGAGCTCCAGCTCAAATATCCAAGTAAATAACTCTATATATTCAGTTGAATCCAACCTATATACATGCTGGCCTCTAGCAGCCAGTAATTCTAAATGCTTCACAACATAAAGCTGTAGACACTTCTGTATTAATTCCTTTGTAACCATTAGAAAACAATCCAGTACCAGCTGAAGCTGGACAGACAGAGTCAATAACGACCTTCTATCCTCCTCTTTGTCTGAGAAGTCCAATTCAGGCTTTACGCCCTGAACTGCCCTGAGGCCCTTATGCCCCATTTGTAGCTCCTTGCCACTGTTTACCTGTCCCTCTATTATGAGAGGCACTAATAGCGCCTTCCTCTGTTCTATGTCTACATGTCCAGTCACTGTGGCCAGGCTTGCTCCTTGATATTGTGTCATCTGATCCAACAACAATTCTGGTCCCAACTTGGCCCCATGTTTGGGCTGTGCAGTCCTAACTGGAGTACTGTGTGCAAGGTCACTACTCTGTGTTGTGTCCACATTTTGGATGGGTTTGCTCAGTGCCTCTAATGAGAACAAATTGTTTTTGGGCAAAGTCAGGTACATCAAAGTTTGTCGCTGGCAGCAACAAACCAGATGCAAACAAATTGTTCCCTGGTCTAAGGCCAGGGTTCAATATAGCCTTCATCTGTGCTATGAATAGCCTGCCAGGCATGCCAAAGCTCTCGCTCATATTGTGAGTTACTCTGTCCTCCCATTTTGGTGGGGGCTGGTATTTCAATGCTGAAAGCATCTCATGGTGTTTGGAGCCCCTTAGTGGCTCCAAGAAATCTGGTGGTTGCTCAGATGAGTCAGCCATAGCCTAGATGTTGATGTGGCAGAAAAAAAGTTGCAAAGTTTGATGAGTGTTGCTTAGTAAGGTAACCAGAGCCCAGAGTCTAAAGCTGATAGCAGAAGATTCAAAAAAATGTAGCCATTAGCTACAAATAGAACAATCTTGCATATTTTATGCAGTAGCTGAATCAGACCAAATTATCAGATTAGACTAGATACGTTGTAAATACAAGATGTTGTTTTTACATAATCTATGCATGTGCATTAACAGCATGCATTGGCTGCTAAATATGGTATACAGTGCACTGTGGGCACAGAAAATCTAGTACAGATAACTTAACTGGTTACAACCATCAAGTAAAGGGCACCTCCAAGGAATACCACACTTGCCAGCCCTCAGAGGTTCTTCCAAAGCTGCACATCTTTCAATTTTCCATTGGAAGGTTGGGTGGTATGCTTTTCATTGATGCAATCCTCACACATTCCAGGTACATTTTATTTGCGTCCATTCACTAACTCCTTTGATTCCATCTCCTTAATTGCCTGGATGCTCACATGACCAAAGCACTGGTGCCATACATCCAGGTTGACAGGAGTGCTGAGGAGTTGTGCCACAAGTACTTTTGGTGGACAGCTAGAAAGTGATGTTGGAGAATGTCCAAGTGTTGCCTGAGAGTGAGCCTGGAGCAGTTCCAAAAGGTACATCCTGTTCCTTCTAGTTCCTATCATGAACGGATAACCAGATGGATCAGAGAAAATAGCCTGACCCTCTTTGAACAGGACAGAAAATCCTAGATTATCCAACTTTTCAATAGAAATCAGGTTTGCTGAGAGGTCAGGTGTAAAGACAAGGCTTATCATCTGCAGAACTCCTTCTACAGCACTAGCAATATGAGCAACAAGCAAGAGTCAAGCAGGCTCAGAGGCAGGCAAGAGTCAAGCAAGGAGCAAATAAAGCAAGCAGAGGGTTGGACATTGCTAGAGAAGCTTATAGGAGATTTGTTAGATAGGCCAGAGAAATACTGCTATTGTTTAGCCTGGGGATATTCTATCCACAGGCTGCCTTTATATACTACATCAGTAGCTGTGCTATTACTAACACTGCTTAACTAAGTGGGCCCCAGTATGTAATGGAATATGACTAACAATAATCAATGCTGAGTAAGGTTCATGCATGTGACTCATTAAGGCTGACTACTAGAAGATGGAAGGGGATAGAGTGGGCCAAGTAGTTGGTCAAAAGGGCTAAAAATGGGCAAATCATTGGACTAAGCTCAAAATAGTGTTGGACACAGTCTAGAGACCAGTCCCCTTACATCAGCCCCCCCTCTAGGTTCATTGCCTCAACAAACAGTGCTCACTTTCTCTAAGGTGGGTGAGATTAATAAGCAGTGTTAGTGGGTAGGCTGCAACTTAACCTTTTGGATGAAAAGTTTTGCAAGAGTCCCAGACAGGTCCCAGAAACTTGCTAGAAAATTTAAAAGCCTGTTGGATATACACAAGCTAAGAACTGTCAATCACCAAGAGATGTTGGCAAAGAATGCTAAGGTATAGCAGCAGGAAAAGGGAGTGCTTAGGTACACAGAGCTACTAAATCCTAGCCATAGGTGCTATGCACAAAGGTTTATAAGCAAGGTGCCAAAGCATTGGCAACGTAAGATTAGAGGTACTTATATAGGACTGTGCAAGTTAAAAGAAGAGGTGCTAAAGGACAAGCACCAAGAGAGAGGGAGAAAATTCTAAGACAACTTAGAGAAGTAAAGTTGCTTAGAGATCTGAACGTTGGTGGTGACAGTTGTAGGCAAAAATATGTACAATTTCTTCTGTCTAATACTGACAAAAAGTAAAGTATTTATACAAAATAAAGACAGCAAACTTGTTAAAGTTGCTAAGGGCATAGGCAATGGTTAGAGGTCATTTATGAGGAAAAGGTAGGTAAGAGACTGTGAATTATACCAAAAACATTGAAATGAAAGAAGCCCAAAAATGGAAGGGTCAGCAAGCCTTTGCCAACCATTAATCAATCAAGATGGCTGTCATGGCAAAATGTCATCAGAGAATGTTGCTAAGAAGGGGCTAAGCAAGGCATTGGCAAACACTGAAACAATTGATATAAATAATACAGGCTGTCAATCCAATCAAGGCTTCCAGCTTCTATTAAATGCTAGCTTTGACATATCAAAGATGGTGGAAGCTGTTAGCATGGGAGGCTGCCTGCTATCTAGCAGAAGGGGCAAGCAACAAGGCAGAAGTATTGTGACTCAGCACATAATGTGTCATGTAACCTTGGCATGTTTGAAGTAGACTTTGTTTGCAGGCCATTGGAAATGATGGGTGGCAAAGTGCAGGTGGTGTGGCAAGAACAGAGGCATGTGACCTGTTGGTGAGCTGTTAATTAGCATATTGCTAGCTGATGGAAGTCAATAAAAAAGGACCAAAAATATAAATATTACCAAGTCCTCAAGGTGAGAACTATTCTGAAATCTTGGCCCTTTCAGCATAAGAATCTTTAAAAGGCTCATCAGCATAGTTAATGACCATTGGGGATGACAGAGCTGGAGTCAGAGTAGAGGGCCATAAGCAAGTCAGCTAGCAGTGAAGATGCTGCTGAAGTCGGTAGAGGAGTCAGATCATTCCAATCTGCAGGTATGATATAGCAGTCAGCATATAAAACCTCACATAAAGCAGTAAAATGGAATTGTTCCTATCAATAGCAGCAATAGTCCAGTTCTTATAGCAGCTGGAACAAGCAACAAGAGGCCACCAAAGCCCAATCCTGCAAGCACAGGGGGATGATGGTGGTTGTTGTTACACACCTAGCAGAGGAAGATCAAAAAGGAACAACTCTGAGGCCTTCCTATGCCAAAGGCAATGCTTCCAAGACTCTGGATGCATGAGAACTACTGTATAGAACAACAAAAAGCCTCAACCCTAAACTGAAAGACTGAAAACCCAGAGGTTGTCCCAAAGAAGAAGTGGCTATGCTAAAGGGTCTGACACTAGACAGAAAATGAATGAAGTGAGAGTCCTGAAAGTTGTACCAGCAGATAGAGCTTGAAAAGATGCATAAGAGAAAATTGTAGCAGGACAAAGTCAAAAGTTACACAAAAAAAGGGGACTGACCTTTGTGAAGCCAACTCTAGGTGAATTGCTAGGCTGTACATTAATAAAAAGGCAGAAGGAAGCCAGGAAAAGCAGAAAGAGTACAAAACAATTCTCTAAGATTGTAATATCTGAAGCCACCCACCTGATCTGGAAACTGCACTGCAACTAGAGGATATCCATGGAAGTGGACCCTGAGAGGGCCCACAGTGAACAAGAAATAAAAGATAGGCTCTGAACAGTGATGACAAGAAGGCTCAAACTAGACTGCCTGGCCACAGATGGTATCCACTTTGAAAAGAGGGCAACTGAAAAAAAAAAGTAGTCTTAGGCACATGGGAAAATCTGTTGCCAGAGGGCTCTGACCCCTATCAAGATGTGGAGAATTGCAACCAAGGTTTTAGTGGGTATAGGCTAAGCCAAACCCCACACTTAATGCGTAAGAGCATTTCCTGTGGAGTAGCTCCACCCTTGAGGAGGAAACTGTCTAATAAAATATCCACGTGCACAGGGATCGACTTTGTGGATTGCCCATGTATCTACAGAGATACCACCAAAAAAAAAATAGAGGAGCCACAAAAGTCAATGTGCAAAGATAAATGGTAATAAAGGCATTATAGATAACTCGTTCCCACAAATATTGAATACAATGATGCTTAAGTATGTACATGAACCGACATTATAACCAGTCAGATTGAAGAGAACGGTTTAATAATCGGTCACATGACTACGATTTTTGAAGATCTCGCTCGGAATTTCCATGGCCTTGGAGCCTCAATTAGCCAGATCTCACTTTTTAACCGACATCTTGTTCTAATTATATGTATGGAGATATTTATCTCCGTAGAATCTGATACAAGCCTCTCTGAAAATCTCCGAGTTTCACTGAAGCTGTCGCATCATCCATCCCCTGCATGCAGTACGGAAGAGCCGTTTCTTGAGCGAAATTGAGACTGCCTTTGGGTATAAAAATCATGATCTAGGAGCTTCATTATCTGTTCTCGTACAACCGACCTCAAGCCACCCTAATCATGAATCTTACCAATGTTTATTGTGCCTCTTATGTTGGTTTTGTCTGGCGGTTGCATGTCTCCACCAGACTCACTCCTTGCATCTCTATAGGTCGGAATCTTTATTATTGGATCAGTGTCCTTGTATTTCCTGAGCCCGGTCCTTCTTCGTAAGCTTATACTCATATCAGGACCAGAGGGAAGCTTGTTACCACCCGGACCACCAAATCGCTTATGCTTTCCTCAAAAAGTATCCGGAGCGCGCACTTCATGCCTGGCAGAAGACATATGGACCGCTTGTCTCAATCTGGATGGGTCGTCAACTTTTCGTCGTCATCTCTGACCCTCAGATTGCTCGGGATCTTCTGGTCACTAATGGCTCAGTATTTTCGTCCCGCAAGCAGTATTTTATGAAATGTCAAGTTATTATCCGTGGTAGAGCTATCGCAGCGTCTATTTGCGTTCGATTTAGCCAGCTATAGAAATAATTGACGACACATCACAACTCAGGAGGTGGCATCGTAGGATCGCCTCTCAGACACTTTCGTCAAATACATCAGAAGAACACTCGAACATTATCGATTGCGAAGCTCACATTTTCATCCGCTCTTTGTATGAAGATTCTAACGGAGGAATGCTTCCCATCAATCCTGCTCATCTTTGTGGCCGTTTTGCTCTCAAGTAAATATTGTTACTCTTGTCTTCTCAATGTCTAACACGATAAGATAGTATCATGCTCATGATCTCCTTTGCAACACGTACTGGCTCAGTATCCGTCCCTCTCATCGAGAAAGCTATTAATTTGGGTATGGAATTCATGGCCCTCACAGGTCTTCAATGGCTACCGACAGAAATGCGCGCACGAGGACATAGGCTCCATGATGGTCTTGTCCAAGTATATGGTAACATGATTAATCATGTTCAAGCGCGAATGAAGAGCGGCGAAGACGTCCCTAATTGCCTCGTCAAGACTTTGATTGAGACACGAGAGAAAGAGAAGTTAGATTGGAAAGACCTATGCATCCTTTCAACTGTTTTCACGCTTGGCGGAGTTCATTCGGTTTGTTTGATTTTTCTGACTTCGTCTCTTCAATTTTGCTGATATATTATCAGACGTCGGGAATCATAAAACGGTTCCTCGCTCTCATCCCTTCCCGTCCTGATATTCAAGTACGGGCACACGAAGAACTGGACCGCGTAATTGGACGAGACCATTGGCCCACTATTGAAGATGAACAGCAACTTCCGTACATTTGCGCCATAATCAAAGAGGTGAGATTTTTAACTGTGATGTTCGCAGTCATGAGATCGAACAATACATTCAGATTCAACGCATGCATTTTCCCTTCTGTAGTCCTGTTCCACATTTCTCGATAGAAGATTTCGTCTATAAGGGCATGTTTATCCCCAAAAACACTGCGGTTATCTTGAATTGTTACACTTTGCACCACAACGAAGAACTCTATCCCAATGCTTATGTTTTGCTCTTCGTACGCAGTTCTACAAGTGAACTCACTTTTTCCCTGTGGCAGGTATGCGTTCAACCCTGTCAGGTACCTTGAAGATACATCCGGCTATGGCAAATTAACATTGTCCAACGTCATGGATCATCTCTGGACGTTCGGAGCAGGGTAAGCTCCTTCGCAATCGTTGCTATTCTACCCTAAGGTAAATAATACTCCCCTTTTCAGCCGGCGAATTTGTCCAGGTCTTTCCACTGCTGAGCGTGAGCTTTGGCTGGCGATTTCCCGCTTGCTCTGGTCCTTCAGATTTGAGAGTCTTCCAGAGGAGCCAATAAATTTGACCGAGTATGAAGGTTCATCAGGACGTACCCCTCTACCTTTCCGCTTGAAGCTTCTACCACGAGTTGAGAAGCTCGGCGAGTTCCTCAAGGGGAGAAGAAATGACATTGTAGACCTACTTCATCTGTTAATTGATTTGTTGTCGCTGAGCTAACCATTTCCGATACTCGGACTTCTTTCTCTGTTGCGCTTATTCTTGATTTTCAACGCAATTTCATCTTGCATACAGCAATGACGGATCGAAACGAACTAAACATCGAGGTAGCACTTCACCATCAGCCCTCGTTACCCTTAAAAACTGTCTTGCGATGGATTCTAGTGAGGTCTGGTACCAAAATAGTCGCGAAAGGATGGAGCTCTCGCGCAAGACCCTGGAAGAATGCTGACTGGATGGTATCACACGCTAGATTCGTTTTGACATATCCTGACGATGCTTGTTCTTTCGAGGATTGCTCAGCCGGCAATGCCACCCAAAGAATACACAAAGTAAAGGCCCGTCGTGGAATTGGAAAGACGGTGAATTATCATCATGATCATACAGTTGAAGTTCATCTTCGGATTTACGCGTCAGACAAACAATATACCTTGAAAATGGTATTGAGTACATAGGTGGTTCGGGAGTCTATGCCTCTAAACTGTAGGTATTCTTTTCGAGCTGATGGATCCAACGAGTTTTGAGATCATAGTAAATTGTTAGAGGGAAAAAGTGTACCTCAGTCTCGAGTTCCTTCCTAACCCTGTATTCTTCGTCCGCCTTGATAACCAAGTGATAGTCATCCAAGTCCTCAATAATGAAACTCTCCTTCTCGTTCATAGTCAACAGGATCTGCTTCACGGCAGGATCACTGTCATAAACCAGATGAGTCGAGGTAGGAGACATGATAATTTGCATACCAGGTGAAAAGAACACCTTCAAAAAGTCAGCATTGTGACTGAGTAAAGCCGCGTACAATTTGTACCTTTGATTGCCCTCATCAAGACCGCAACAGATTGTCCCGTTCAGCAGTGCATATATGGACGTCTTGGAACGCCCGAGACAGTGCAGAAGGTTCCGTCTCGGGTTTACGCGCGACTAGCCCGAAACAGCGGCGATCTGATCAGGCCTCATTTGCATGCTGGCCCGGAGTCGACTTGTCGCAAACCAGCCACATCTCCTCCGTTTGCACACCACAAATCTCCTTCGTCCTTTGACAGTATACAGAATGGCAAGCAATTCGTACGCTTTTTCGTCATGTTGTTTGAATATGTCTGTTCTGATTTTTTTTCTTCTTTTGGTCTTTATTTTGCCATTTCCATTTAAATCGGATTTGAACTATCATGACAACCTCTGTTTGATTACTACTAACAGCACTACAGGTTTGTTCATTCCTTTCACTACACCGTGTAAATATCTTATCTCTCGTATAGTGAATGTTATTGAAGCCTCGAAAAAACTCGCGGCATATACCGCCGTGGACAAGCACATCAAGCCTGAGCACATCGTGGGTGACTACCTACCCTCCTCTCCAACCTTAGAAGCTGATTACACGTTCAAGATTATTGGAATCGGCTCTGGTGCGCATTGGTCTCAACGGCGATTTTCTTAAAACTGCAACCCGCTTCTCCCAGGTTCCACGGTGCCCTACGTCGTAGATAGGATCGTACAACAGGGAGTCGAGGCCAACAAAAACCGCATCTTCGTTCCTACTGGTATGTTGCCATGCTAGTTTTCTGTTTTCATTGCTCATGTTCATTAGGCTTCCAGTCGAAAGAACTCATTGTCAGTGCAGGTCTTACCCTCGGAGACGTGGATCAGATTTCCGCGATTGACGTGACTATCGACGGTGCAGACGAGTGGGTTTAATCAATTCAGGATTCCGTCAACAAGTCATCAGGAATACTATGCTCAGAGTTGATAAGAACCTCAATTGCATCAAAGGCGGAGGGGCATGTCACCTACGCGAGAAAGTCATTGCCGAGGCTGCATCCACGTACTTAATAATCCTATTGCATCGTCTAACAAGGAACTCAACAAATCCGGAACAGCTTCATCGTCGTCGCAGACTATCGCAAAAACGCTGAATTCCTTGGCACGAACGTACGTCACCTTCACACTTCCAGTTATTTATCATCCAATATCCGATAGTGGGCCCCAGGTGTTCCAATCGAAGTTGTTCCCTTCGCCTATGTTAAGGTTTTAAGAGACCTTAAAGTCCTCGGATCGCCCAATGCTGCCCTCCGGATGGCCGTGAAGAAAGGTTAGGCTTTCCCAACATGTGTTTAATCCCTATGACATATCGCTGATTGTTTTTCTACGTTTCAGCTGGACCTGTTGTTACGGATAATGGAAACTTCGTCATTGATGCGCCTTTTGCAAGAGACGACATGCTGGATCCCGCTTCTGTAATTATCTTTGATGTATATCTCGTCTCGCGTACATGCTCAAATCCGTGGTATAGGTGTTGAAGAAGATCAAACTTCTCACTGGCGTCGTGGAGGTTGGGTTGTTTTGTAACATAGTCAAGGCTGCATACTTTGGCAACGCCGTATGTTATTTTCGGTTTGATCACTGACATTTGCTAAATCCTTTTCTCCCTTAGGACGGTAGCGTCTCAATTAGGAAAACTGATGGGACTCTTGAAACGCTCCTCTGAGCTCGTAGACAAATCAAGGCGGTCTGCACATATATCTTGTTGTTTGGATTACGATCATATATGGATGCATTAGAAGACAAACTATGACCAAGTCACAATATAAAATAGAGCTAGATAAATCAGACGATACGTCTCTTTGACTAGAAGGGGAATGAGAGGTGCCGAATTCTTTCCAATGTTGATGTTGATAATTCATTTAGGAATTAGTTGTCAAGGATTTTGTCGATCTTATTTCTTGGTGACTCCGGCTTTGAATCTGGAGAAGGCAGTACCTCGAGCTTTACGCCACCACAAGTTGAACATTTTGCGACAGGTGAGGTGTGAGTGCATCCATTGAACCTGTAGGAGCCAATTTGGGGGTTTTTTCCTTGTCTCCTTCCTTCTTGGAATGCTCTTCTCGCTTTTGCCTCTCCTTCTGTTCGTTCTCGACCCACTCGATCGCTCGTTCTACGCTTCCACAGGCCGCATCTTATAGGACATCAGATATCCTTGAAGGCTTGCCATTGAGCACTCGCGGTCAGGAATGGCATCAGCAAATTGTTCTGCGAGCTCTGCAATGCACACAGCGCTAGGTAATGGAACACGTCGGGCGTGTTCTTTGTCAGTGAAGAGAGAAAATTCTGTGGATGGAGTTACGGTCGCGCTTCCTTCCGACATAGACTTGTCATCACAGGAACCAAAATCATCAGAAAGTTTCTTTATCCACATGAGTAGGGAGATAGAAGCGGTTGAAGAGCTCTTTGGCCTGGTATTTGCTGGCGTTCTTAAACTCGATACGTCCAGGACGGGACAGAGCTCTATTGAGGGCAGAGTATCGGTTAGTTGTGGCAAAGGATGCGGCCTTCTTGTGCACCAACACTATCCAATGCATTCAGCAGCCCACTTAGGCTCAATCTGCTGGAAATGAATAGTGGTCAAACGAAAAACGTCGCAAAAATATATCAAGAGGTTGAGACGTACTTGTTTGGCGCAGGAGATGTGGATGCAGAACCAGGTAACCGCCGGTCCAAGATTTTTCTCATCATCAAGCTCGGACGTATCGCTGCGTGAGACACCATGTGTGAATGCCGCATCGATGTCTTCCATGAGAGCTATACCCGTTCGGGTAGAGCATTGATAAGTTCACTGAGAGACGCGTCGTCCAAACCAGCCCGAGAGATAAATGATGTAGACGTCGAGCATAAGTTCTCCGGCCATGCAGTGAATCATGCTGGTTTTTTTCCCGGAGCCTGGAGCACCATACTAGAAAGTTAGTTTGTGACTACATTTTATATCAATCGTGGAAACATACCGGAAGATAGCCTCTATGAAAGGGAATGCCACGTTCTGCGTACCAAGATTTGCTTCGAAGAAAGTCGCGGGCATCTTCTAGAAGAGCGTCCTTGAACTTTTTCGCACGGTAGGCAATATGTTTTCAGCGATTAGAACCAAAACGTTGCTTATTAACAATGAGAGAATAGTTTCAGTCCACCCGCACCTATCAGAGCCCCATAGATAGTTCTTGGCCAGCCATGTAGAAACCACGAGCTTCGTGGAGAAGATCTACAAGAATGCGATGCTTCCGAGTCAGGATGCTATGATACATTTCGAGATGAGCAACGTCAACGAACAGACGACATTTGACTTTACCTGATAAGTGTATTTTCCTTGTCCCCATACAGCCCACTGAGATGTCTTATGAGAGGAGGTTGAAGGCAGCTTGGAAAACAAAACATACACTGTCCGCTGTGTACGTGTTATAGTCATCCACTGCCTCTTAAACCATAGAGAATAAGTCATGGATGCAGAAGGCAGATATGCAACCTTGCGCGATGATTTTAAGTAGCGAGAATGAGAATGTTTTTCTTCTCCTTCGAGCACGACGGCAGGGCTATTCCTTCCGGCTACGCGCGTTGTAATCTGCATGTCACGAGTTTGACCTTCGACTACATTAGATCATACATAATCTCGAGAAACAAATAAGAAACTGTACTTTCTCACTCCATGACGGTTGCTTGGACAGCCAGACAAGGATCCAGTCTACATAAATGCGAAGGGTCAGATCAAGGACATGGTATATAGCAAAAGTGATCTCACCACAACTTGGGTCATTCCAGTCAAAAGATGCTCGAATAAGGAATGAATCGAGGAACTTGTAGTACCCGTTCATCAGTAAACGGCGAAAAGAGTCAAAAACTCCGCCAATAACAATCAATCTGAGTCAATCCCTCAATGCGGAGAATGAGAAAACAAAAGCAAAGAACGAGAAGGCATCTGAAAATGTAGTTGGCTCTGCTGAGGGCAACGTTTCGTCCTGTCAGAGGCACGGAGTATTTTTCCATCGCATTGCCAAAAAGATGTGAAGCCAAATAGAGGAGAGGTCATTAGTACGATTGCAAGTGTGAGCTGGATAAACTTGGACGATGTGATTTTGAAATGGAACTTTCTGTGAACAAAAATTTCTTATGTGCCGAAATGGACCTTCCATCTTAGAGATCAAAGGCTGGTGTCTACCACTTAGAAATGATGAGAAGCATGACGGCTGAACACCGCCCCTAAGTTTGCGGACTCGTGGGACTACTGGAAGAATCAGGACGGGACTACTTGAGTCAACCGGAACAGAAAGCGGAAAGATGTCCTAAAGCTCACATAAGTCAATCGTTCAAAAAGAAAGGTACCGGTTGGTAACAAAGCAAATCAATGATACATTTCCGTGACGCTCGCAAGCGGAGAAGCCAACCCCGTCGAGTCACTTTCAAGTAAAATTTTTCTTCTTGGGGAATGGAAGAGCTATACTTATGCCAATGTCTATCAATCTAGACGTTTTCCATGAGTATTGATCTTTCTCCATCCGAAGGTGTTTGCGTCTATGTTCTTTTTCGGATACAAAATCGTTTTTTGAGTGGCATAAATCAAGTAGAGAGCATGTAGCACATTGCATCAAGGACTTCAATGGGTGTTCCGAGTCTGCTCCAGTCACGCACGCTAGGGACCTTGTCCACCCCCAGTTATCCGGAAGAAGCGATGTAATACCCTAAGTCAAGTCTAAGTCTCTGCCAGGACAAGGAAAAAGGACCATGCGGAAGAAGAGTAAAATATACATGCCCGATAGTATCGGAGTCGGAGATTTCAGATAGATTATCTTATCTTGACACCGCGACCTACGGCGACCACTTCAACTCGTACTAGGTACTGGATGGAACAAGATTTATCATTAGATATAACACAAGCCCAGCAAGTAATCAACGAACACTTTTCGTCTTCCGATCAGCTAATTATCGCCAAATTGGTTGAACTTCCTAACGAGGGATACAGGTGAGTACTATTGACTTCACTTGCGCTCTCAGAAAAATGGATCCTGTAGCCACACTCCAGATTTCAGAACCTATGTTGCGGACCTTCTCAAACGTGGGGATGCATCCACTCCAAGTTCCTCATGCTTCATCACCATCGCACGCCCGAACCCTAGTACACTCGGGGTATATTATGAGAATCCTCTCCCTCTAGTCTCGAAACTTTTAACAATGATTCGTACAAAAACTGGTATTCCGATCAGGGAATCCACACTCGATACGTCTTTGTCAATAGTCCCATTTCAGTATCTTCTCTCTCCTCCTTCACCATTCCCCTCCACGTCGATTGTATCCCTTCCCGCTGCTCGCGCATCAGGCCTTCTCTCAAAGAAGGCAGAACTTTCTATAGACCTCCTTCTTGGTGCATTTCTTGGTCAACTGCACAGCGGTGTGCAAAACGACTGGTACGGGCAGCCAACCCTCGAGGATTCACAATTACCCTCAACCGAAACGGGGTATAGTTGGCAAGAGACCTTCACCAGTTTATTTGAAGGTGTTCTCGGCCAGGTAGAAAAGGACGAGGCGGCGTATGGCGTAAGTCTGCCGTACGCCGATATAAGATTATACTTCTCTCGTGCAATCGGTTCTTTTCTCTTCGATGATGTAGAGGTGCCATCGCTGGTATGGTTTACAGGGTCAGAAGATGACATTTACATCACATTGTCATCTTCGACCACATCGGAACCTGGGACGATTGCGGCCATCTTACCGAACATTGCACATGCAATTTGGGGCGACCCACTTCTGGAGGCGTTTATGATGGGACCTGAAGACAAAGTGGCGCAAGGCGAAGGTCCAAGTGCTGCATTCATGGAAGGGTACCAAGGCGGAGGCGGAGGGCCAATATTAATATTTACGAGACAGAGGACGAAGCGCATATGGTATAGTGTATTTTTGGCCCTTGTGGTGCTGACGAAGTACGGGCCGACCAGAGAGGGAGAAGGGCTATGGATTACAAAGAAAAGGCAGTGGGCACGAGAAGCGCTCGCCAAAACCATACGAGCCCTGAAAGATGCACCCTGTTATTAGTTTTCCAAGATGCGGCTGTAATGTACATAATATTTGCAATTCGGCCACGAATCGTACCAACAACTCCTATTCATAGCAATTTCCGTGATCAATGGCAAGAAAAGTTCTATGGAGTAGTTCATCTGTCATGCATGTCATGGATCGATATCGATGTCAATTGCTTTCAGCAAGCGACCATTACGGCCGCCACGCACCAAGCCTAAGTCCGCTTCGTGTCATTGGAGCTCGCGGAGATGTTACATACTGAATACATAAGTATAAGAACTTGAAGCATTGACTCAGGAGGATAGATTCGCTGTCAAGGCATGAGAAATCCCCTTTTCCTACCATATGTACGTTCCATGAGTCAACTCAGCTCCTTACCTCAATGAATTAGCTTGATCAAACGTGGCACATTCTCATTACGTTAGTTACATCATTATTTTGATTGTACCCTTAAAGAGTACAGAATGAACAATCATCATGCGAGAGTACGGAAGAAAATGAAAATACATGACGAGAAAGGAAATACTACGACCTCCATCCCCTAATCCCCCGTCGTGCTGTTCATCGGATTGTTCCAGTGCACAAGGACACAAGTGCCTAGGCATTTATGCAGCACGGGCCTTGGCCTTAGCCGCCATCTGCAACGCCAAATCAGTCGACGAGCAAGAAAACAAAAAGGATAGACGCACGAGGTTAAGAGCTGAACCAGCCTTGAACCACTCAATCTGGCCCTCGTTGAAGGAATGAGCAAGAGCGAACTCCTGTGTCGAGCCATCGGCCTTCTTCACCCTGAGAGTAAGGTTCTTGCCGGGAGCGAAGCTCTCCAAGCCAAGGATGGAAACCTTGTCAGATGGGCTGATCTTGTCGTAGTCGGCAGGGTCGGCGAAGGTGAGAGCAAGCATGCCCTGCTTCTTCAAGTTGGTTTCGTGGATACGAGCGAAGGAACGGACGATGATGGCAAGACCACCGAGGTAACGGGGCTCAAGAGCAGCGTGCTCACGGGAGGAACCTTCACCGTAGTTGGAGTCACCGATGACGACCCACTTGATGCCCTGGTCGCGGTATTCGGCGGCGACCTGGGGAACTCCTCCCCAAGCACCAGTGAGCTGGTTCTTGACCTTGTTAGCCTCGCCGTTCTCAGAGTTGATAGCACCAATGAGGCAGTTCTCTGTAAACATGTTAGCATGAAGTAATGTACAAGACCAAGATAAGTTACGTACGAGAGATGTTCTGGAGATGACCACGGTACTTCAACCATGGGCCACCAGCGGAGATGTGATCGGTTGCTAGACGAGACGCTTTTGAGACTAGCATAATACAGAAGGGTCACAATACTTACTGCATTTGCCCTGGACCTTGATGAGGATGGGGAGGTCTTCAGGGGTCTTGCCATCCCAAGGCTTGAAGGGCTGGAGAACTTGGAGACGGTCAGATTTGGGGTCAACGGCAACTTGCACACTAGCACGATCGGCGGGAGGAGGCTGGAAGGTGTTCTCGCCAGGATCGTAGCCACGAGGAGGGAGCTCGGCACCATTGGGGGCAGAGAACTTGAATTCCTTGCCATCAGCTCCGGTCAAAGTGTCAGTGAGGGGGTTGAAGGTAAGGCGGCCAGCGAAAGCCATGGCAGTGACAAGGTCAGGGGAAGCAACGTAGGCATGAGTGGCGGGGTTAGCGTCGTTACGACCAGTGAAGTTACGGTTGTACGAGGTGATGACTGGAATAGATTAGAGTCAAGACCAAACTGCAACGCAAAACTGAGGTAAACACGCACTGGAGTTCTTTTCACCCTTCTT
This sequence comes from Termitomyces sp. T73sscA, assembly GCA_017657235.1. Lineage (NCBI taxonomy): Eukaryota > Fungi > Basidiomycota > Agaricomycetes > Agaricales > Lyophyllaceae > Termitomyces > Termitomyces sp. T73sscA. Next base: position 31,298 of record JAGGAP010000193.1, on the reverse strand, counting down.
GACGTCCTGCCTGTCCCATTGGCCGATACAAGGTCCGCAAGCGTTGGCAAGGATCACTCCACCAACATCCTCGAAAACACCGATTTGACCGTCACGAGCGATAGTGGCACGGATTTGCTCAGAGCCGGGGGTGATGGTGAACTTGCTCTTGGTCTTGAGGCCGTGCGAAGCAGCCTCCTTGGCAATAGAAGCAGAGCGGGACATGTCTTCGTAGGAAGAGTTGGTGCAGGAGCCGATGAGTCCAACCTTGAGTTCATCGGGCCAGCCGTTCTTCTTAACCTCAGCAGCAAACTTGGAGATGGGGGTGGCAAGATCGGGGGTGAAGGGTCCATTAATGTGGGGCTCAAGTTCAGAAAGGTTCTACGAGAATCTGATTAGTCCCCTGCAGATTTACAAAATGGAAGACATACGATCTCAAGGAACCGGTCATACTCTGCGCCTTGGTCAGCGGCAAGGTTGTGCTTGAAGCTTTCGGCGTATTTGGCGATTTCGGGGCGCTTAGTCGCGTTGAGATAGTGGCCCATGCGCTTATTCCAAGGGAAAAGGGAAGTTGTCGCGCCAATTTCAGCACCCATGTTGCAAATAGTAGCCATACCAGTGCAGGAGAGAGACTCAACACCAGCGCCCATATACTCGACGATTGCGCCAGTGCCGCCCTTGACGGTAAGTTCACCAGCAACCTTGAGAATAACGTCTGTGTTGTGTGAGCAAGTGTCATCAAAAACGGCTGCGAGCCGACTTACCCTTGGGAGTAGTCCATCCGCCAATTTGACCAGTAAGCTTAACACCAATAACCTTGGGGCACTTGAGTTCCCAGGGAATGTCCGCCATGACGTCGACCGCATCAGCGCCACCAACACCGCAAGCAATCATACCGAGACCACCAGCGTTGGGGGTGTGGGAGTCCGTGCCAATCATAAGTCCACCAGGGAAGGCATAGTTCTCGAGAATGATTTGATGAATGATACCAGAGCCGGGTTTCCAGAATCCAAGACCGTACTGGAATGGTAAAGTTTAAATGACTTTAGAACGGGTTCAAGGCGGAACGGACCAACCTTCGCAGTCGCAGTCGCCAAGAAGTCATAAACTTCCTTGTTGATCTTGTTAGCACGTTCCAAATCCTTGACGCCTCCGACTTGAGCCTCGATAAGATGGTCGCAGTGGACGGTAGCGGGAACAGCAACGGTGTCCATGCCCGCGGACATGAATTGGAGAAGGGCCATCTGATCGTCACTTTAATCACTATGTAGGAAAAGGACTTCAAAGTTTAGTCACCTGTGCAGTAGCATCCTGGCAGGCAACTCGCTGTGAAGCACTCAGTATGAGAGTACAATCATGATCAAACAAGCTACTCACGTCCGGACGGAGCTTGAGGTAGCTGACACCACGTTCAATGTCCTGACCATGAGCGTCATCAAGATGTCCGTAGAGAATCTTTTCCGACAGAGTCAGGGGTCGGTTCAGCCTGATCATCGTCGGAAAATCATCAGCATGGAAGAAAGGATATAGTCTACGTCTGCCTCACCTGCTGCGAACGATGGCGAGGTTGTCCTCGATGCGCTGATAGTTGATGTATGCGGTCTTCTCGTGCAAGGACATGGGCACCTTCGTGTCACCAATGCGGGGCGCAGCGGTGGCCATGCCTGCGGCCAGGCGCTGCAGCGCGCGCACTGCGCTTGCGGTCCTGTTTGAGAGGTTAAGCATCGCCCTAACGACGACGACGGGGAGAGGATGAAGAGTGGATGGAGACTTCCGGACCCGGAATGAACAAATTTATCCTTTTATCGCACGTGAATCAATCAGCGCCGGATCAGAACACAGCCAATCACAGTCGCGGTTTTATGCCGCAGGCTTAGCTAAGGTCCCGCTCGGCATGAATTTGGGACATTGTCTTCCGTTGTGTGCCGGTCAAGCACGACGCTGCCTTTTTTTGCGCCCTCACACCCTTTGTGGCAACTTGGTCTAACACTGCATCGTGCCTTAACCTTAAAGAACCCCACTTTCCCCGGATTCGCCTTATTTGTATCACGCATGGCAGACTCGGGACGGCAATTAATTACCCGGTGCATCAGCCATACCGACGAGTAATTCAATTCATCGAGCACCAGTTTGCCTACCTCTTCGTGTAACATAGCGTGTACTGTCTTCAATCTCATAGTGTTAAGCTATACCTCTGCGTACACTATCACCTAACTTGAAGCTCACCGATTCTGTTCCGGTAATCGTTCATTGGCAATAAGCATTAATTTTCTTAACACGAAATCATCCAAGAAAGACTAACCTCCATGCAACAATCTCCGCCTTGATTTCTGCCTTGTGTTTCTGAAGAAAACATAGTCAAAGCGATAGTACGCTTTCGACCTGTGGTCATATTACACGTCCTGCCCTTTCCTTAATCAAGAGGTTTTCTTCTTCCCTCTCAGAAGCAACGTAGAGCTGGAGGACCTGACTATCAAGACGGACGAACTCAGGATGTGTGAAATTTGCTCCGAGGATGCTGATGTCTCGATGCTGATCTTCCACCATCAGTAATATAACACAATTACTGTAACGATCAGGTGTTCGCACCAAAATGCAAGGATGATCGCTTTGTCGAGAACCCTTGCAGGCTCCTCAATCCTTTCCACTCACGAAGACGCAGCATGAGAAAAACAAAACGCGATTTCGGCTGTGTTCAGATTGGTTCTTGCCTCACTCGATAATTTTTCTGTGTGAAAGGCAGCGACGACAGAATGGAACCATGATATCCTCCGCTTCGCACGTATGATCGTGCAACGTCTCTCTACAGAGCAGCAGAGGAGAACGAGGCATTCCAGGAAATGAAAAAAAAAATATCAGTCGAGACGAAATCAAACACACATACGACACATTCAAGCTGATCTGCTGGTACTTTTTCTCGGAAAAAACGCGGTAGACGACGAAATGAGCAACGAGCTCCGTTCATGGTTGTAATTCCTTGGTTCGACAGTTAAGCATGCAGATACTATGGGTTAAGAACTCGTCTATGCTATCCTGATCATACAACTCTGGCGACTTGCAATAATGACGTGTGTAGGGGAATTTTTGCCATCGAGGGACGGTACCTGTTGGAACCTGCAACATTCGAGGAAATGAGTGTTGACATGTGGTTACGACGGAGTGATGAGTATGTACCTTGATTACAGATGGCGTCTCTGAGGAGGTATTCCTGTATGTAATATATCAGTCGCAAATCCCAAACAACATGTTCTCATATACATACATGATCGTAGCGAACCTGAATGTACTACTTACTCCTGAAACCGACTGATGCGCACCCAGTGCGACACCGACACGCACAGGAATAGGGCGGCCCGACGGTTTCTCTTGAATAATCTGTTTGACACTTTGACTGTAAGACTGAGGTTCTTGTTCACCCTGTGATTACTTCGTACATCGAAAGGTCGGGTACACGTATACGGGCTTGCTCCCAGAGCGACCTGGTTCTCATGTAGAATTGCTCATCCAGCGTACTTGGTGGCCTCCGGTCGTCGGTCGAACCTCACATCACGATCGTCGGACCAGGTTGCGAAGGGTGAGTATCTGTGCGGATAGTTTTTTCGTGAGACTCCTAGGCCCAGTATTATCTCAGTTGAATGAGTTCGCGGGATTTTGATGGTGACTAAATTAAGACTAAATATTGAAAGAAGTGCCCTCCGGCTCGTGACTTCGTGATTCGAGAAAAGAGAAGTTCTTTGGAATAACTGATTGTACTCAGAGTGGATGACAGGTGCTCCAATGGCAAGGGCGAGTAGAGCACTCTTGACATGTGACACGTCTTATTTTGCGTCGAAAGTGGGGCCCACCACGCTGCAACCGGTGCCACTGGTGAAGAGCGCTGTCGCGTCTTGTCACATGATGCTGTTCGGACTTGGGAGCCTCCATCAGATTCATGGATGCATGATCGCGTATCATGTTAACTTATTCAAATTTCTCACTTATACCTGAGTATTAACTCCTCCTCTCGCTCTCCATGACATTATCTCCTCAGTCCACGACTGTTTGTACTCTGGAGTGTCCTCCTGAACCACGCTGCGCTTTGTACTTGTGAATCAGATCACCATTTACTTCTGTCTATCACCATCAAGAAGTAATTGAAGGCTTTTCGATCGTATCTCCCTGTACAGCCCAGCTGTTGACCCGCTGAAACTCGAGTTGTAGAGTTGTAAGGTGACGGAACAAGTGACTCTCGAATGTTTGTCGTCACTGAGGAGGGCGACACCTTGTATTTGGCTATGTCGGAGACAGGAGAACAAGGTTGCTCTCCGGCATCCCGCACCCCGACGGTTTGGGTGTGACATTGCCCTACTGGCTTGACTGACGTATGGCCCCATATAATGCTAGCTGATGGCGTAAGGGTACGGGTCCAGATAACCCCCGACGTCCGCAAGACCGATAATGACGATGCTGTATCCTTCCGAGTCTGGACCTGTTTACCACTTCCCGAACACTTTAGGTCCCTATATCGGTGCCGTTATTGTATGTGCTTTTTTCCCAATGTCAGAATTTTTTATTAATACCATTTCCATTTGCATAGTTTGAACTATTTTTGTACGGTGCGTCGTCAAATGTACATTGTGACTTGTACTGCTCACATGCGTGACATATAGGAATATATGTTGTCTTTTTCTTCTCTTACGCTGTCATCCTCCTGCAAAAAAGACGTGTTAATTGGTTCCCGCTTATCTTAGCGGTCACTATGTTTGGAATCGCGTCAGCTGATGTTGGCTATACTTTGCATCTGGTCTTCAAAAAATTGCTGGTTCAAGGACTTGAGTATGAGGAACTTCGGCCAAAGTATATCATGTATGTTACAAACAAGTATGTATGTATTTATTCTCATCCTGCGCAACGGTGACATATTTGACGAAGCATGATCGCCGATATATTCTTGGTAAGTACTAGCGTGTACATGTAAACGGCGTCACTCATTTCAAAACATAGCTTTACAAGTTCTACCTCTTGTGGGGCTCGAAGAAATGGTTACTTGTTGGCCCGGGTCTCCTCTTAGCTGCAGCTACTGGTACGTAAATGACGAGATATCTATATATTATTGAAACAATGTTCTACATAGGCTGTGGTTTTGCTCTTGAGGGAACAAGCGCCTTTCTCTCTCAATTTTCGTGGATCAACGTCAGCATGACAGTCTTTTTGAATGTCACAGTCACTGCATTGTCGGGTGTGTACTTATGTTCAATTTTGAACAGACAAGAACCTTAAGCTGGAGAAACAGCAGGACGGATCTTACATGTTGGGAAGTATGCGCGTCCAATGCTGGCGACAGGGATGCCCCGCAAATTGACGATGTGCGCGGCAGTGATGTATGTGGTTGTTTCTATAATAACTAGAATCCATGATTGACGATGGTCTCCAAGGATTGAATCAGGGACACTGTATGCCGTCTATGTATCTTTGGACCTTGCCTTCAGAAACAATTCTACTGTTAACGTACGCTTATCTTCAGGGTTTTCCAGCGATTTTTCTGCTTCTCACACTGCTGTTAGATTATTCTGGATTGTGGTCTTATCCAAATAGTGGTAAGTAAATGGCACCATCTTGCTAACAAAATTCAACGCATTACTAGGGTATCATGCCGACCCTTATTCTCGTCCAAATGTCTTTGGGCCGTGCTTCAACCATTGGGACCCCATCGTATGTGCTACAGGAGGTTACAGGGTCTTCTTACTGGAGTGAAGAAATCCGCAGAGCGCCTGCATTGCCTACTGCTGTCACTCTCACTGACTCGACTACAGTGTTCTCTGAGGAAACTATAGCGGTCTAAGTACATCCCATAAATCTGTTCTCTTTTTCCAGGTCTATCTTTCCTTTTGTGTTTTTTCTTTCTGGATACCCTTCACCCAGGTCCTTGTTTCTACCTGGGATATATATATCATCTCGTCCCTTTTGTACTTTCTCATCACAACCTCCCTGTATTTTTCCCACTCCCTAGCCTGATTTTATATTTATTTATTGGCACTACTACCCTCTACCTACATGTACGCTTTTTCGTTCGTTCGCCATGATACTCGTGACTTCAATTGATCCTAGGAATGTTGAATCGTTCCAGGAACTGCTCCAGTAGAAGCCAATGGGCCGACCTGGTTAACATGAATGACTAACTTGTCATGATTACCACGTTCACGCTCGAAATTCCAAAAGACACGAATCCATTGAAGTACTCTCAAATGATTTACCTCGCATATAATGGATGGCTACCATCAGGTTCGTACTTGCTGTCGTGGAATACAAAGGCAGAGATCGCGAAGATTACACATCAACGAGACGTCTTCCAGATTGACCTTACAGCCATTTTGATATTATAGGTATTCAGAGAGACATAGACATGTTGGAATTTATTCAAATGGAATTTCAGACCTACGAAGAATGAATGAAGTCACTGTATACCACGTGAATATCAATTGGTATCGAGAAAATAACCTATGGCGATATTGGTGGGATACCCTTTGCGGCTATGTCGGCCACAAAGATTTTGGTTTCTGCCAGAATGACGAGCCTCCCATCAGTTGCAAACACCATGTTGGCCGAGGTATTTCCCAGGAAAAACTTGCCAATTAAAGTACCTTCATCGTTCCAGACCTAGCTTTATTTATCAGCTGGAACAATCGAAAGTGACTCGACGGACCGAACCTGTACGCCGTCTCCACACCCGGAATACACGTTCCCCTCGGTATCTACCTGAACACCGTCAGGAATTCCGGTATCAACATAAGCAAAAACGCGGCGGTTCTTGAATGCATGCGTGCGCGAATCCACGTCAAACGCGTAGCTGGTGAATGGAATATTAGAATGGCAATCAAGTGCTAATGGTGGTAGTCGTGATATATTGTTCATACAGATACAGAATCGACTTACATAGTAGTTTGCTCAGTTTGATTATTTCCCAGAAATCCACCTAGGGCTCCAGTATCTGTGCTATGATGTATGTCGTCATAATACTCGCATGCAATGACGGTCAACGTACTTACATATATGCTGTTTCACCATCAGCGGTAAAGGCGATGCCGTTGCATTTATTAAAGTCGGTTGCCACTACACGCACGGACCCAGTCTCTGGATCAAATCGGTATACTTGGTTAGGAAGCAATGGGTTTGAGCGAAAATGGTTGAGGAAACCATATCTATCCGCAAAGAGGTAAGCATATATCAAAGAGTTGAATCGGCGGTGTGGCCGAGGTGAGTACAGGTCGAATGGTAGTACTTACTGAACATCAGTAAAAAACACCTTCCCACTTGGGTGCACTGTGATATCATTTAAGGAATTGAACTGCCGCGCAAAGAAGTTATCCAAGAGGATCGTGACATTATTGGGAGCTTTGGGGTTCACAAGAGCAATCGACGGCGGTAGAGACCCGCGCCCAGATGTGACGAGTAAAAGAGATGAATTGTATGGCCCTGGTTCCTCCGTTTGTCATTTGAATGGTATCGGGAAGGTCAAGCTAACATCTCAGGGCGTTGGTTCGAATGAAAATCCATAAGTTATGAAGACTTACAAACGTGACAGGGACGTTAATGACACTACTACTGGTCGCTAGCGCGGTGTCAACATCCGTCAAGCTGATTTTCCCTACAAAGTTATTGTGATCCAAGTCACTGATTTCCGGCAACCAACCATCGTAGCTCGAGAAGAATACTTCATTCGTATCCGGCACGTAAATAGGAGCCTCATGAGCAAAGGCAAACGTGGAATTAGAAGCGATCTCCCGGATTGAAGGATTTGACCCAAGGATAGTGAGGAAAGTAGGGTCAAAAATCTGGAAGAAAGGAGGTGCCGTTGAAGTCGGGTTGAAGAATGTATTAAAGGACGACTCGCGGAATGTCATGTTGGAATCACCAATAACCGCGAACAATTTGGGATCTACAAACTGTTGTTGCAAGGAAAGTTTAGCTTAGTGAGTATAGACAAAAGCGCGACGTACAACTGAATTAACAGGGACTTCGAGACGTACACTCTGTGCATTGCGACCAAAAGCATAGAAAACCATCCAGTAGGTCAATACGATGAAGGCAAATGTACACATACTTCTGCTGAGATTATTAGGCGGTCAAATTTGCGGGGCTTTTATATCTCATACTAGAGATCTAGAACGATCTGCAAGAGAGTTTGTAGCCTTCAATAATCTCATCAAATGCTAGCCGGGTGAAGATTCCTCGACATGGCGTGGAGTCAAAGTCGAGAAGTAGACATAGTAGTACTTGTGGTGAAGGACGGAAGCTTAAGTCACCATTCAGAAACAGCAGAGGACGAAGTAAGACCTCTGGCTCTACTGCTCTCGAGCATCACACGGAAGGCTGCTGAACAAGTTGCATGTTGCACAGAAGCATCCGAAAAGGCTCAGCCTCCTTCCCAACTTGAATCCGCCTTTACGTCCCTCATCACATCCTGCTTGTCTTGTCGAATTCACTCTCATTTTACGTAACCTCAAATTCCACGTCCGATCTTTGCCTCGTGTTTGCCGATTACCAGCCAGAGTTCTGCTAGCAACCGAACGCGTATCGGTCTCTCACATTGCTCGTATTCTTTCCCATGAATCTTTCACGCAAATGATCATCTAGAAAAATCCCGAGAAAACCCTCCTAGGACGGTTGTCTGACATGGTTGCTCCGCTCAAGTCATTTGATCTGCCAGATGTCTGACATTCGTAGATTATGATCATTATTAACATCTCAAGTTGGAACCGAGTTGGAGGACCAGATTTCTAGAAAATTACTTACAGCCATTTTCTTCGGATCTGCAAAGAATCTCCTTATTTCTCAATGCGGTGAGAATGCGCTCAAGAGTCAAGACAGCCTGCAAGTCTATAAGGCAAAAAGCCGACGTGAATGTAAAGTATCCAAAGGCACACTGTTGGCTGATCTTGTCCTGACGCTTGGCTGCATGGACTTGTGTCACCACCGTCGACGGCATGCCGTTATGTATACGTTTTTCTGTCTCTATGCCACGAGGTTGTGAGGTCGGACTTTACCGGCCGATCGGCGGCCTGCAAGCTCGTACTCATGCTTTTGCCACTTCTGGAGACGGACGTGGTCTGCTATATCCAGTCACCAAATGACTTGATCACGGCTTACGGCGATCCCGGAATGATCTGTTCTTCAAAAAACCTATATCAGTCAAAGTTTTTGCCTTTCCCCTTCGACACGTCTTCCAGGCAGTGATCTCAGGACGAGTTTCCGAGACCTTTAATTCAGAGCGTTCAGTTGTCCCCTTTGGGTGTGCTTATTTCCCTTTCACGTTTTGCCTGGAATCATCTACAAATGCCAGCCGACCCCCATCATGGCACACCTACTATACGCGGCGTACGATGGTTCAACCTTGCAATCTTAACAATCACCCCAACAATTGCAGCATACGGCTTATGGTGCTCACCTTATAACTATGCAACAGTCATGTTCGCATTTGCATATTATCTCTTCTCGATGTTAGGTAAGTAAGTCCTTCCACATAGACTTTCATATGAAATCTAACAAGTTTCAGGTATCACCGCTGGTATGATGTGTGCCCTCTAGCGCAAAAGCACATCGGTTCACTATTTTTATAGGTTATCATCGTCTGTGGTCCCACCGCTCATACCATGCCTCTTCTCTCCTTCAAACGTTCTTACTCTGTGGAGGCTCGAGTGCAGTACAAGGGTCCTGCTTCTGGTGGGCTCGATCCCATCGTTCTCATCACCGTCACACGGATACTGATCTTGATCCCTACAATGCCAAACGTGGCTTATTCTGGACGCACATTGGCTGGATGATTTTCAAATCAGACATTCATTCGGGGCAGGCTGACATTTCTGACCTTCGCAAAGACAAGCTTATACAGTGGCAGCATCGCTGGTATTTCACAAATGCCTTTTTTTTCGGTTACATTCTGCCGACTCTGGTTCCGGGCTTGTTCTGGAACGACTGGTTAGGTGGATTTTATTTCTCTGGAGCGCTGCGTTTGACCATTGTGCATCACGTATGTGTTCTTCAAACCTTTCGACCATGAACATCGACAGAACCATCTCATAGTGTGTGTTTTGCATCAATTCGATTGCACATAACCTTGGTTCTGCTTCCTACGATGACGCGTTGAGCCCGCGGGACCACCTTCTGTCCGCGATCCTCACTCTGGGCGAGGGCTATCACAACTTCCATCACCAATTTCCGATGGATTATCGGAACGCGTTTCTTTGGTACCAATATGATCCTACCAAATGGTTCATAGCAACTTGCGCCGCCATTGGCCTGGCGAGCCATCTGAGGACATTCCCTTCCAATGAAATCATCAAAGGCGCCCTTTCGATGAAACTGAAAGAACTCCAGAAGGTTCAAGAATCACTGATCTGGCCTACATCGTCTGCAGAGCTTCCTGTTGTGACATGGGAGATATGTAAGTCATCTGGTATATGCCTTGAACAGTTCTAAGTTACATACTACCAGTCCAAGAAGAGTCCAAGAAGAACACACTGATTCTTGTTTCTGGCTACATTCATGATGTGTCTTCCTTTATCGAAGGGCATCCTGGTGGACGAGAGTTGCTTATGAAGAATTCCGGTAAAGACATGACACCGGCCTTCTTTGGTGGTGTATATGCACATTCCAATGCCGCTCATAATGTCAGCACAATAATCAACCTCCTCTGCCAAACTCTGTTAAACCTTGTTTTCAATAGCTCCTTACCATGATGAGAATAGGCATCCTTGCAGGGGGAATGGAATCCGCTGCTGGGATCTCGCCATCGCAAAGATTATACATCGCTGAAAGAATCACTGATAGGACTGATTAACAAAAACTTTTGCTTTGCAAGTACGTACATACTCGGCACGGTTTCCCAAGCCTTTCGGGTTTCATGACGGGCAACAAGCCGGTCATCTTACATTATGCGTATTGGTGATCAGATAATGAACTATTCCGTGATGATAAATTCGCCCGGAGATAGTTTACCGAAGGCAAAACCTGTACATAATTGATAGCAACTATAACTAAAGCATATTTTTTTAAAAAAACGTGTCAGATGACAGTTTCACTTTCGGTCCAAAGGGGACGCCTCTGGTACTCAGAGAAAAACTTCACCCCAGAGTAAACCTTCTTTTCTTCAAGTGGGTCCAATTGTAATTTAGTGAGTGCTCTGAGTGAAAAGTCTATTGAGACGCATGAGACTTATATCTCCATCATATTTCGCAATCGTCTAGTTTCGTTGAGTATATCAAGGTCAGTCTGAGATTGAGAATTCAAGAGATAGTCCGAAGTTATCTAACAACTGCAGTCGAGCACATGGAAGATCGTCAGTCGAAAGTCTCAGGTGAAGGCATTTGTTGATATCTGAAGTCTAATTGTGAGATAAAGAGATTATGGGCCCCGCGAACTCGTTAGGGGCAAGTGACAATCAACAGCATAAGTAGTAAGCAACGTGCGTGAAGTCATACGATGAATAGCGGGGTACAGAAGAACAGACTTCCATTGGACAAAGAGCAAAAATTCAATGACCAAAAGGAGAACAATGATCATGGAGTTTGTCACCGCTGGTACCAGAAGATGTTTCTGTGGGAAAAAGTATAAAAGAAATGTGTCATGCCATTTCCAATGTGCCAATTTCTGACAGGGGAAAAGTTGTAGCTGTGACATATTCTTTCCTATTCAAACTGAAGGATTACCCTCGTGATTCTCAGACGGCATCATTATTTTCTACCTACCGTTCCGGGTATTTTATAGCCGACGATATATAACTAAAAAAACTACCTACCGTAGACAGCTCTTCATAATAACAGGACTTACACCAGTTCCGTTTGTGTGGAGACTCTGAACCATTGTGACGGCGCGGTCACCGACTCTGCCGTTACAAAAGTGTAAAAGAAATGTGTCATGCCATTTCCAATGTGCCAATTTCTCACAGAAGTGCCTTTTTTTCTGTGAGAAATTGGCACATTGGAGATGGCATGACACATTTCTTTTACACTTTTTCTGTGAGAAATTGGCACATTGGAGATGGCATGACACATTTCTTTTACACTTTTCCCCACAGAAACATCTTCCAGTGCCAGCAGTGTGTGTACGACCTTTTGGGCGGAGTTGAAAAAGGAGGGAGTTTCTCAATCCGGCTTCCTCGCAATTCTGAACAGGATATCGATAATCCCTTTCGCAAAACAAACTCCAGAAGGAAGAAAGCTGAAGAAGTCTAACACAAAACCTTTCATAAGACACTATGCATAATGCCTATTGGTTGGAATAAACTTCCAGCTCCTGTCGAGAAGGATTACTATTTCGGCTGAGGGCGTATGGAAAAACTATCGAAGCTACACGTATCACTAACAAAAGGGAGATTATACATCATGATACAAACAATACAAGGTAAGAAACGAGAAGAAGAAGACGGTTTCAAGCGAGAGAAGAGAATTCTAACAAGCGAAAGAAAAAACAAGTCCGCAGAGGTCCGTAGGATCGTCCGCTGGAGTCCTTAATGCATCACCCATCGCCGAACGCCTCCCAATCCAATCCCATGCAACAATGGATTGGCGAGACCGCCTAGTCCGAGGCCGGGGACATCGCCTTTCACCTGAAGCGTCTCATCCAACCCAAGTGCAGCCAAAAGGTCGTGAGTATCGATCTTGATGATGTCTCGTCCAGATCCTGATTCGCTTAGGCTGTTGCTTCTCGAGTGGTGCTGGCACCAAGCGTGAAGTGCGAGGAGAGCGTCCAAGAGAGCTTTCAAATTCTTCTCCAGTGCATGAAGTCCCAAGGAGTCGATACACCCGCAGTGAACTATCGACTCTGTAAGAAGGTCGCTCAAATTGAGTAATGTATTGACGTTCGCGAGGAGCTCGACTGTCGTTGTCGAATTGAGGAGGATTGCGACCGCTTGGACGATATGATCAATGGCGCCTTGCGTTAATGGCAGAGGGGACGTCAACGGACCAGGAGTCACTGGTACAGATATCACGGGAAGGGTTATGATGGCCGTAGGAGCAGGAGGGAGCGACGTCGAGTGATCCTGAATTTGGACAACGACTCCAACAAGTACATTCAACATATTCCTCAGATTGACCGTTGCGTTGACATTACTCGTCAAATTGAGAGTGAGAGCCGATGCGAGATCGTTAAGACCAAGGTCGATCACTAGGTTCAAGAGGTTGGAATTTGGATTCGCAATAGGTACAGGCGCAAGTCCTGCGGTTGTAGTCGGTTTGTGTCCCGCGATCGTCGTCGGTGTCGGGATTGAAGACGTGTGTGGCTTCGATGGGACCACCACTGGATGATTGGCGCACCAGGACTGCAGATTCAGTACAGCTGCCAGTAAGGCATCGACGTTCTCCACCAGCCGTCCTAAACCCAGCCGATCGATGCACCCGCACCCTGTGAGTGTGCTTCGCACCAATGTGTTCACATTAGCCAATCCCTGCAAGTTGTGAAGCAATTCGCCCACTGTGGCCGAATTGAGGAGATCGAGCGTGGCTTGAATAATGCCAGTGACGAGGTTTCCGTCTACAGGAATTATGCCGTGATGAGGAACACCAGTGCCGTTATATGGAATAGATGGCAGAACTGCAGATCCGTTTTGAATAATAAGGGTGAGGTTTACTAAAGCTTGAACTTGCAACAAGAGCGCCGAGTTGACCGGATTTACTGTGTTTGTGGGTAACCCACTAGTGGCATTGCTGGACAATGGACTGTTGACGGGTGCGAGAATTCCATTAAGAAGGTTGTCCAAGCCGGGTAGATCGCCCCCTGGAGTCAGTCCCAACCTTAGACCGTCTAGGAGGGTCGTGAGTCTAAGGTCGATGATAACAGTAGTGTCTTCTGTGTTGGGCGGCGATGGAGCAGAAGTTGTTGTGGGATGTGAGGGAAAGGAACGAGTGGGTGTTGTGCCATATATTGGGGCGCTTGTAGAAGGCGACGCGGGAACACCGACGGGGTTGTGAGTACACCAGTCCTGAATACTTAGCGCTGCATTAATGACTACAGCTAGGTCCTTGAGTAATCCTCCCAAACCGAGGCTGTCAGCACAGTTGCACGATCCCAAGGTATCTGTGACGACGCGGTTCACATTGACAAGGATGTCAACGTTTCCGACAAAAGTGGAAACGGTGTGCGAGTTCAGTAATTTCTCAGTTGCCTGAAGGATGGCGTTGATGAGGCTATAGTCGGCAGGAGGTTTGATCGGTGTTCGAGGACTGGGAGGCTGAGGAAGATTTGGATCGCAATTTTTAAGGACTACAACGGCATCGACCAAAGTTTTCGTCATCCGTAACAGCTCAGGGTGGATCGTCGAAGTCGATGACTGCGGCAGCGATCGCGGTCTTGTATTCTTAGGACCAAGCTCTAGTCCGTTAAGCAGCGAGTTGATGGTGCTCGTCAAGCCAGGTCCGAGGTCGAATACGTCGACATGACTGTTCTGTGAAGCTATCCCTAGCGCGTTGAGGACATCGTCCAAACCGATCGTGATTGGTGCGCCCGAGGTATTTGGCACAGGTGTCAAGTTGGTCGAGTTTGACGGTACGCCAACAGGATGGTTGTGACACCATTTCTGTATGCTCAAACCGGCGCTGACTACCGCAATCAAGTCGTTATGAACTGGGTGAAGACCTAGCTTTCCGATACATTTACAACCTTCGAACGCGTTTAGTGCAAGAGCGTTCACGGTAACGAGAGAATCGATGTTTGCCATGAGCGCTACGACCGTGGGTGATCTGAGAGTGTATTGCATGGCGGTCACAATGGTGTTCACGTAGTAGGCCACGTCAATGCTAGGTGTCGATGATCCCGGTGCTGTGATTGTGGTCGGGACCGCCCGAGATGCACTACGAAGGTTATGGACTAGTAGAGCGTATGCCTTGAGCTGATTGGCGAGCTCGGAAGCAATGACAGTCTCAACCTCTACATCACTTCTCTTACTGGCTTTGATCATTCTGGTACCTATGCTGTGAGATCGTCCGATTCCGGCAGCGACCTTGACACATTCGTTCCGCTCTGCGTCGATATGCCATCCTGAGCGACATTGTGTGATCTTACATCGAGAGCCAGAGCAGGTTGACGTGACCACGCCAGGAAGGCGACCACAATCAACTCCCTTCGTGGAAGCGGGACCGTCGCTAAAGGGATGCTCCGCGATGCACCCCCCACCTGTCATTGGGGAGATCAGTCCATATTCGAAGTTCTAAGGTCCGACATACAGCTATCCAGTGTTGTTGTCGTGTCAATACATTCAAAGTCTTTCGTGCCCTCGCGTCCAGGTATCCCGCATAGCATCTGATCCGGTTTGCAGAGTGCTACGGCAACAGCGTACGACGTGATCGAACCGGCATCTCGGAGTTGTTTGTGTGGCGCAGCGGAGCTACAGCCCTAGGTGCTCATGTGTGTAAGGACCGTGGCGTAATCCATTTCAAGAGATCGACTTACGTGAGGGTGATATGCACAAACACCGTTACACTCCGTCAATGGATACTTACACACGCATTTATCGCCTTCTTTGACATAGGGCGGGTCACACTCGTAAGCACATGGGTTTCCTGCGACACATAGGCGGTGGGAGTGGGTTGGAAGATTACATTGCACGGAGTGAGGAGACGTATTGATCTGTCGCATGCAAGGTTCTCATGGTTCTCATGAGCTGGGGCTACGGTTGACTTACCAATAGCTTGAGTTTGGCGAGGAGACCGTCCGAGCCGCCGAGGAGACCGCCCAAGAGAATCCCAATGTCCGAGTTCAGAAATATATCAAGGTCCTGGAAGGCTTGAGCGTACTTTCCAAGCTGTACGAGCACATTCCTTACCTTGATGCACAGACAAAGGCGTATCTTGGCTGCGAGTGGGTTGATGAGCTGAAGAATGGGGGCAACTGCCGACGCATCGACATTGAGACAGAGATCAATGAGATCGCGATGGACGTGGTGTTGGCGCTGGGCGATGACCTCAGGAGTGGAGTTCTTGTGAGTCGCGCGTTTCGCGGCGAGCGACTTGGAGCCAGGCTGATATACGTGCTGCGCGAGAGTAATGAATGGAAGGAAACAAGCCACAATGGCGGAAGCAAGGAGCGTGGGGCCGAAGCGCATTGCACTCGATGGCGATGGAGAGGAAGAGGAAGCCAGAGAGTGCGTTTCGACGCGACGAGGTCTATATACTCCAATCCCTTCGGAGTTTCGATTCCTACGAGCTTCAAGTCGCGTCGCACCTTTTCCCAAAACGGCAACACATCTTCCCAAAACGACAACTTTCGGTCCCGCAATACCGTCTGGCATTGAAGGCATCTGCAGTCCAGACGAAGTCGCGCCACACTAGTTCGGCTCCTTCTGATTAAACTTGCAGTGTCCCGGACGTTTACTCTCAACACCGCCCATGATTCGTCGGCATCTTTCAAGGATTCGAGACGATCAAAACTTCCTGAATTAAAAAATCTAGCTACAATTGCGTCACATCTCTACGCGTACTTTTTTCAGGGAATATGGACTCAGAAAGGAAAAGGGTCAAATATACAAAGTCCAAGTCTACGAAACAGTATAATTCACTATTTGAGAGCACGACACTGTAAGTGGGCAATATTTAACTGGTGAAATAGCAAACGCACCATAATACTCTAGATCTAATGACGCGACCCCTTGCACCTCGTAATTATATACCGTCCACAAGGATATCCTCAGGAATAGTGGTAGAAACACATTTGGTCGAGTCAGTGCTTGGCTTGTATCCCTCCTTGCATCGCGAAACGACACATGTGGACTGTTTGCATTGCGCCGATATGACATGAGGAAGACGGCCACACTCTACGCCTTTCGAAGCCGTACGGTAAGGCTCGTAGAAGGGGTGAGGAATGACACAACCACCGCCTAGGACACTTGATCAGTTCACTTCGAGCACCATTGGTCTGGAAACGTACAGTGATCGAGAGAAGTCTGGGTATCGATGCACTCAAATGCTTGTGCGTCATCCTCACGACCTGCTACGCCACAAACAGATTCATTGATTTTACACGTCTGCTTTGCTTGGGGCAAGGTAATAATCGGCAGGCTCCGGCGCTTAAGTTGGAGGAATGCCTCTAAGTCCAGGAGCATTGTGGGTAACTGGCCTATGGCCATATCAGGTGTTTGACGCTTTTCAATCGTTGGGCTCTACAGGGGTAGAAAATTCAGATTACATGACAAAGATGGACCGGCGAACTTACACCAGAAAACTTGAAAACTTTGTCAGCCAGAATTCTCTGGAAGCGGAAAGACAGAACCTACCAAGGTGTGGAGACCCGTCCTGGCAGCATTGATTCCCATTAATTCTGTGAGGATTTGACCGTTTGGATCATTCGCAAGCCATGTCTCAATATCCTATATGGACAAGTTGTCAGTACAAAAGTCACTCCATCTAAGTCGAGCTTACTTTTTTGCAAGTGTCCACTATCAACGTTTCAAACGCAGGGTCAGGGACAAGGTTGATCCTATACGCAAACTCCTCCCCCGACATAGAAAGGCAACTATAGCTATCGTCGCGCTTGACGCGTAGCTGACGTCCGGCGATTACCTCATGTTCGTCAGACCTTGCATAGGCCTTGCTGCCACCGCGAAAATTGTTCGCGGCCGCCGAGGGGAGCAGAACCGCAACGATGGACACGAAGACCAAGGACGCCCTCAGATGCATGGTTGGGAAACAAACATAGAGCTCTGAAAAAAAGGTATTTTATAGTGTTGCCTCGGGAACGTTGGATCATCACGTCAGAGTCCATCCGAATTTCAGGGTCGACGTGGTTTGTCGATTAATGGTTCTTTGCGGGTGCGGCCTCTAGTCTATACACGTAACAGCCAAAGACACCTAAATATGTGTTATCTCGGACAATTTTTCTGTGACATGACTCTTTCTTTCCTAGTGTGGTGAAGACAATCAGACGGCGGAAGGCAAATCGATTCTGAGGAACGATTACATAACGTACTACTGACGTGCGCCAAGCTGCTTTGCGTGAACGGGCTCTTCGCGACGCGGGATAGTGATAAGAAGTCATAACCAAAACTATGGTAGACGGAGGTTGGGCTCACTTTTCGCCCGTAGAAACGAAAGAAGTACTGAAGTATTGATAAATATAGGCTCACAAACTCGTGGATGAATATTGAACAAGAGCTTCCTAGTGAGAACCGCTGGAGTCAAATTTCTACTCTGCTAGTAGGTCGGTCAACGTATCACTAGGTTGAAGTACTGAAGACGACCTGTCGTAGTGCTGGACCAAGTTCCAACTCTAGTGTAGCTGTCTTGCGTCCCTACAGCCTCCTTAGTCTCCTTTTCATGTTGTTCGACCCGCTTCGCGACCTTATTCATATATATACTTACTAGTACTCATTCACTCGGGAGACTTGGGAGACTGCAGAGAGAAAATTATCATCCTACTCACAGGTCCTCACTCATTTTTTCTCTCTTATGGCCGAAGTATCCTTTTCCATTTCACCACTTTTACTCGCGCGACACTTGTACGACACAGCGGCACCGAGTTTCTTGAATGAGAGCGATGTTTCCTAACATACATTGGTCACGCTGTATTTCTCCATTTGATAGATCTATCATCTCCGAGTCGCAACGCCGCTCCTCGCTCTCATGAATGTTCAATGAACGAAGAATCAATCCCGGCCACACAATCAAATATCTTTGAGATCCTGCTTGACTTGCTATCGAAAAACCATGGGCGATGGGCACGTCGCAACTTGTTCGTGGCACCCAATACAGTTTTCCAAGCGTTCGATAGTATAATTTTAGACCGCATCCATTCTTATTAATACTATCGCCCAAGAGTCCAAAGTTGATGGCCTTCTGCACGCCTAAACACTTTGATAATTACGCCACAGCGAAATCGCGACTGACGCAGCATTAGAGTACATTGACATGAATGTATTACCCATATAGGGTTCTAATACTCCAGAGATCGTACGTTGTACTTGGAATTAGATTTTGCTTTGTCTTGTCGAACAATCTATCGGGCAACTACATATGATAGATAATAGGAGATCCAGAAGCAGACAGATTACTTACCCTCGAGTTCTAAATCTCGTCATGGAGAAAATCGCTGACGAAATAAGGTCCAATCGCTAACATTGAGCGCAATTGGTCACAACAACGCCAGCAGGGTTTACTAAACTCGTGGCTTTTGATGCAATGGTCGAAGAATGCGATTTTGAAGAGTTACCCTACTCATGTAAACTAGGATTGACGGACCTAAACAAATTTATCTGGAAGAATAAAGAATAGAAATTAACAGATGATTGAGAAGGTTGTGTAATGAAACGGGAGACTATTATAAAAAAGCTATACAATCCTCAGAAGCAACGCGCTGACCGACACGAGCTATGCTTGTTTTACTGAGCTTCCGCCAAAGACGCGTTGCATCGATCGCGATAAACCTAGACATCAAGATAAGCCATTGAATGACTAGTAAATATAGAATCCTTCACCTGCTTCTCCTCATCGCTCATATTCTTCCAAATCTTGGAAAGTTTATTCAAATAGTGAATATCGCGGTGTTCTGCGGGATGAGATGAACAGTACTCCTTCACCCATCTACATCGGACAATAGGTTAAGTGAGACTGGGATGGACTGAATCGAATGATAAACCCACAAGATGTATGGATTTTCCCGACGCCCGATCGTTTTACGAATTCTATTCTTTCCATGCGCGACTCTACGCCGGTTTAATTCCCGGAGAATTATCGGATCCATAGAATTAATATATTCCTGACGTTCCTGGCTTGCCTTGAGACGATCTACCTTGCAAATTTCAATGTATTTCTATGAAATAGTGAGTGACTACGAGAAGGACATTTTCAACAGATAGCATACCTGTCTCTCGGCTTCCGGCAAACTCTTCCATGCTTCAGAGCCAGCCTTGCCAATTTCTGCGAAATTTTCCCTGGTTTGAGAGAGCTCGGACTTGAAGATTTTTGTCATGAAGTAAAGGTAAGGACTCAAGCCAAGTGACGGGATTTTAACATTCCGAGGAATTACGACTGTAGTTCAGATGAGAATCGCGAAAGCCCAGGAGGTAGTGTTTACGCGCCTTTCTTGGCTATAACGATTGGGGCATGAGTATGAATGGTAAAAACGTGTAATATGATAACATACGTTTCTCTTGTTCCTTCGCCTTTGGATCTGCTTTCACAGTTTTCTTTGTACTTTCCTTCTTCGGAGCTGACTTTTTAGCGGTGGTACTAGTCTTTGGCTTAGCGCTTGCAGGCTCAGCGCGTATGACACTTGTGACGAATGACCGTGTCAGCGTGTTGGGAACCCATCTCTGATTCCTTCCTGCTCGGCGAGTGAGCGTAGATGCTGTGGAGACGCGACGAGCTGCAATGCGCAGAGAAGCAAAAGCGAACATGATAAAGAAAATCTGGAAATACGAAGTTCGGGCAAGGTGGTTTGCCACACGTAACACCTGTGTGACAGTCACAACGTCCAACTTGGGTGTTTCCCACGGTTGTATGAGACGCCGAAATTTGTTTCACAGTTTGAACTCGTTCTCTGTCGAACATCCCAGTAGCATAAGAACACTATGTATGCAGAGCCTGAACTAGGAGCAGAACTGGACCAGAATTGACAGTCCAGTTCAGCGATTCCAGTTCAGTTCTGAACTAGCACATATGATCTCATCACATAATCGTTCCTAGGAAATCGTTCAATTACAGGACTCTAAAAACTCCACAACTATTGCGTGATTTTCTCCCTTTGCAAGTTCGAGTGCCGTCTTTCCGGCAAGATTCTTCAACCTCGGATCTGCACCTTTTGCGATGAGAAGCTGCACAGCATCGAGCTGGCCGGCCACTGCCGCCTGATGCAACGCCGTTCCCATCCCCGTTTCATGATCCATGAGGTCGTGCGCGTACTTCGGGCGCGGAATCTCATCAATTTCAGCTCCTTTCGCAAGCAACAATTCAATTATATCCGTACACCCAGCACGCGCAGCAAACTTGAGAGCGTTGGTGTTATTTATTTGTGCACCGCCCATATCGATGAGTATCTCGACACTTTCAAGGGACTCGTCCATTACAGCGACCTCGAGAGCGGAAACACACCCGTCGCTGATATTTAAATTTGGGTCTGCATCATGTTCAATGGCCCATTTAATCATGGAGGGTCCCAAGTCGAGGCAAAGTGCAAGAAGATCGCCCATATATCCTAGGCAAGTATTAATATTCCATCCGGAGTCGAGGAAAGCTTGGAGAATGTCAAAGCGATGTTCGGGTAGATCACAGACAGCAATGAGGGCGTCGGTGTAAATCTCTGTGCCTCGAGAAAGGAGGAGGGAGACGATGGATGCGGAGCCGGTTTCGCAGGCGAGAGTAAGGAAGTCGACATCAGGGGGAGTGGAAAAGACACTGGCCCGCTCGTCAAGGAGAAGAGTCGTGCGTTCGAGATCATCATTCCTGATGGCTTCGTTAATGTCATCAGTGAATTGTGCTTCTGCCAATGATGGTAGAGTATGAGGACATTTCAGCCATGATGAACTTTGAAGAGCTAACCTGTCTTGGTCATTGAGGGCGAGTATGATTCGTAACAAAGCACTTGGCAAAGATGTTCTTAGACTATTTGTGCAACCAAGCGCCGCAGTTGATCCAGAAATGTTGGACAAGGATTCTTCGACATCATCCAGAATTCTATGCCCATCAACGATCTACATATGAAGCCAACCCACGTTGCGTATGTAGGACCCCGGATTAAGTATCCTCAATCGCCTAAAATCGCGACATACAACAGATGGCATTATAGGCATCCGTACATGGAGCGCGACCAATGTAGTATGTAGTACGGCTGTTCGTACGCGGACTGCGCCGGTAATACCAACCAACCATAGGTCAGATGACATCATACAATGTTGCCAATCCATCCATTTTTTGGGTTCAGTATATTATTCTGGTGTGTCGTACCGATAACTTGCATATGATATTTGTCTTATCTCTATATCTAATCTAATCTACAAAGATTCTATATATGGAATTTGATCTAGTGCGAGTGATCTACTGAATGAATGAATGAATGAATGAATTCTGTTTAAGCCGCCGGCAAGCCACAATACAGGGCTAAGAGGTGGGGGTAAAGTAGTTACTGTACTCTACTCCTGTGGTGTGATGTGGTATTCAAGTGTTTTGTCGTGCTAGTATTGTAGCATTTTGTGTTAGAGCTCTCCTCGCAGAGTTTTGTGTGACAAAAGTGTTTGGCTGGTACAAATTGCAAAATGTTTTCTCTAGGACCTAGCATTCCAGTAACCATTGCCTACCCATGGCCTACCCGCTTTCTACTCGCCCCGTTTCTTTCCTATGTCCTGTTGGTATGTCTGCATACATGGGTTATCTTGACCCCCATATTGTTTGATCTTTGCCTCACCTTCACATCCTGTCTTGTGCAGTCTTCTTCTTCTTCTGGCCCCTCCCTAACCCTCATCTGCTTTGTGTTTCCTTGCTTCTCTGTCACGACCCACCACAAGATCCCCGGGACTCAGCCCCGGCCCCGGGACTCCAACCCTTCCCAAAACAACCCCCACGACCACTCCAGGCTTGGACCGCTACCCAGCCAACCCCCTCGGCAGCCCCCGGCCATCACCGGCCATCAGCGCCCATCACCACCACCAGCCACCGCCACTCGCGGCATTCCCGGCCATCACCGCCCGTCACCGCCACTTGCGGCATTCCCCGGACCATCACCGCCCGTCACCGCCACTTGTGGCATTCCCCGGGCCATCACCGCCGTGACCGCCACACTCGTGCTGGCACCCTCCGCTATCCCCGGCCCACGCCGAGACCCCCATCATGCATCACGCATCACGATCATGCACCACCACGCCCCACCGCCCCGCTCCCGCTCCCTCCTTACCGCTCCACCATCGCGTGTCTCTGCATTTCCAGTACAAGACCTCCGCGCTGCACAACATGTCTCAACCTCGCCTCGTGCGGCCCCCGGGTCTCACCCCAAGCCCTGGTGCTGCACCCCGCTACTGGAACCCGGACCTGGATCCCGGGCCTACCTACTGTGTAGTATATAAGTCGTGGAGTAGTAAGTAGTACTCTAGTCTTGATATTACCGTAACCCGTATTGTTCTGTGTGTTTTCATCTCGATCTTGTTTTCCTCGCGCGTCCCGGTCTCGTTATTTCCTCTCGTCCTTTACTTATCATACTCGTCTTGTCTTGTCCTCCTGTCTCGCCTCTACTCGTCTCATTTTCTAATCTAATCTAATTGCTTCCTCTTCCCCTCTCTACTCTAAGTTCCCTCGACTCTTCTATCTCCGACTCTCCATCTCTGTCTGTTTCCTTTGCCTTCATCTTGTCTCCACCCTTTCCCCTTTTGGCCTGCTTAAAACCCCGCGTCCCCGATTTCATCTCCGGGACTCGCTAAGTCCCCCGCCCATCATCTCTTGAACCCCGGAACTTGCTTGCTCACCGGCGCTCGCCCGTTCCACCCTCTTGCACTCCCGGGACTCGCACCTAACCCCGGCACTTGTCCTCCACTCCCCCCCGGCACCCGTCCATATACCGGCACTACCGGCACCCTCCTCCGCTCACCGCCCCCACCCCGCCTCGGTCTCCCATGCCCCAAAACCTACCAGCGCTCCGTGTCTGTGGGTACAGTGATCACCACGTAAGGTATTCACCCAGTGGACTGAGCCCCTGTGGTCAGCGGAACCTGACATTCTCTGTCTTCCAACCTCCTCTCCCTTTCCATCCGGTTCCACCAGCTCTCTTCCCCCTCCTCATTTTCTTTGTCATCTTCTGTTGGCTTCTCTTTTTGTCTGCTTTTGTGCCGGTCTTTGTGAAGGCTCCTGTCGTCAGGAATTTGGCCATTGCTTTGAGCCCACATTTGGTGCCTAGGAGAATTCCTAGTTCCAACTCCTTGTCAGCTTTGTGTAGTAAGTGTCGGTGCTTGTTGTATCTTGAGCATTCTCGTATTATGTGTTCCCTTGTCTGGTACCTCTCACCACACTGGCAACCTGTAGATTTGTTAGGTACAAATTTGGCATAATACTCACCTATAAATGCGTGTTTAGTTTGACATTGCGTCAGTCTGCCATACACCTCTCTTGGTGTGTGGATGACATGCTCCCTTGGCTTCTATCTAGTAGTCTATTTGCAATCGCAAATCCACCTGTGGGTAGCATTCTATACCATATCTCCCTCCACTTTTCAAGTGTGTCTTCCCTCCTTTTCCTCTTTGCGTGTGTGAGAGTTGTATGATCTTGAGTTCATATTTTGGCTCCCAACTTGGCTTCCTCATCAGCTTGCTTGTTACCTATCACCTTTTTGTGACCTGAGCACCATTCTAGGCTTACTGTTTGATTGTTGTTTTCTTCCCAGAATTTGTCAATCACATGTGTCACATTGATCATTTGTACCTGCCCTAGTGCTGGTTTTGGTTCATATGCAGATGTTACTGCAGCTGTATTGTCAGCAAAAATATGTATGTGCTTTACTTGCTTGTAGACTTGTGGCCGCCTTTGTTCCTTGCATCACTCCTATCATTTTGGCATTGTATACTTCTGCCTTCTTCCCCAGGCCACCTCTTCCCACAAATACCTCCTTGCCCCAGTGGTAATCTACCATTCTCCATTCTACCATCTTTGTTTGTTTTCTGTGGTTCTCCTCCCTCATTGAGCCATTGGAGTATACAACTATCCTGGACTCATTGCTTTTGATGTCTTTCAGCCTCTTGTTGTGCCTTTCTGCTTCTATATTTTTCTTGCACTCCTTAGGTACGCCTGTGATCATCAGTCTTTGTCAACACTCACCTGCTGTCTTGCGCTATGGTGGTGAGATGAATGGGTTGATGTTTTCCTCTTCCCATGGTCTATATGTTGTCTTTGCTGCCCTTTCAAGTTGTGTGACCTTTTTGTCTCCCATACTCCTCTTAGGTGGCAGTGGGTTGGCTGCCAGTTTGCCCTGTTGCCATTTGTCTGGTAGACATTTTATCACAGAGTTAGTGCTTTTTAACTTATGTAGTGACTGCTTCTTGATCCAGAACCACCATCATCCCTTCTGGGGTCCTGGTAGTTTCTAGACTCTAGTTAGTGAAATTTTCAGTCCTGTGCTCTTGCACACCCAACCTTTTGCGTCTATCTCCTCAATCCTCCCTTTATTCACCCTCTACCCATTATTTCCAAACCCAAACAATGCCTTCCACCAGGATGTCTTCCACCAAGAGGACATCTGTTGGCCCCCCGCCGGATGGCACCACGAGAAGTGGGACCTCGGATTGCCTCCAATCTGTTCCATCCCACCTGGATCTCATCTCGATCATAGCTGTTGAATCTGGTGCAATCAAATCAGTCAGAGATGCCCACGCCTAGCTTGAGTCAAAAGGTTGGTTCCTTGCTGCTGACAAGTACAATCATGAGAAACTTGTAAGCATTCTCGTCACTGTGGCATTGACATCCAAATCAACAGAGCTCAAAAATGCGACCTTGGCTATTGCCTTCCTTCTCAATGACAACATCTCAGACAATCTTTCAGTTATGTTGGCAAAAGCAGCCGCAACCAAAGTGGTACTCCACATAAAGAGCTTAGTTACCAAGATCGAGAAGTCTGCTGATTTTCTTGCTGCCAGTGACACTGGCCATGCCCAGTCCACCCTTGAGCTCAAGACAACTTCTATTGCCCTGGAAGGGATCTCTGCATCCCTTGCAGTCTCTGCTTCCAAACTGACTGCTCTCCCAGCACCATCCATAGGCCCTCTGCAAGCACCCACCTGGGCCAACATCGCCAGGCCCCGGCCCTTTGAAACCTCCCCAGCCCAGGCCCAACCTCAAATGACACAAACTGATACCCTGACCCCAACTGAGGCAGCAAGAGTCCACATCTGGGCCCAAAGGGATGCTCGCTCCGTCCTCATTGAGTACAATAGCAGCAATGAAGATGCACCTTCAGACCTTTCACCTTCTGGCCTCTCAAAACTCTGCAATGCCTTAAATGATACCCTTGCCTCACTCGATTATTTGGCAATGGAGAGGACCTGCCCTGAAAAGAGGAGATTCCAAATAATAGCAAGGAAGAGGAAGGGAGGAAGAGTTAAAGGTGGTATAGTGATAAGAAAGAGGAAGGCAGGAAAGGGGAAGACAAACAAAAACAATGCCAAAGGAGTAGAGAGGAGAGTAGGGAAGAACCAAATGGCACATGAAGAACAGATGAGGAAAAGCAACAGAACCAACAAAGATGTGGATGACACAAACATGCAGAAGATCAAAGGGAAGAACAAAAATGCAAACAGGTACATAGCACTCAAAAGCATACTGAACCAACAAGAGGGAGGAAGTTGGGTGGACATGGCCATGGAAGGACAGGAAAGCACAGAAGAAGTTCCCCAAAGTAATATCCAATCATTATGAAAACAAAACCCATCTACATTGCACAGCTGAATATCAACTGCAGC
Source organism: Termitomyces sp. T73sscA (assembly GCA_017657235.1). Lineage (NCBI taxonomy): Eukaryota > Fungi > Basidiomycota > Agaricomycetes > Agaricales > Lyophyllaceae > Termitomyces > Termitomyces sp. T73sscA. Next base: position 4,927 of record JAGGAP010000193.1, on the reverse strand, counting down.
AACATGATGTGTCACACCATGCTGAATACATTTATGGAAAAATTTGATATCATATTGGTAATGGAACCCTGGTGGGGAGAAATAGGTAATGAAATATGTGGCCCAGCTGCACTAGGAATGTGGATCCCAATCCTACCAACAATGAAAATACCCAAAAACAGAAGACCAAGAGTACTGTCATATGCTAAGAGACAACAAGACTTCACAGTAACACTAAGATCAGACCTAGCTGATGACCTAGACATACAGATCCTAGACGTAACCCAAGCTAATTATTCAACAGTCACAATAGTTAACATTTACAATCAACCCAGAGGCTGGGACCAGATATTTAGGCAGAACAATGCATTAACACAACTACAGAAAATAGACCTTCCAATGGATAGACTAGTCATCATCAGCAGAGACTAGAATATAAACCATCTCATGTGGAGCAAAACAACCTACCACCATTGGAAAAGATGCGAGAGCTAGTAGATTGGCTTCAAGACCGCAACTTCACACTGCTCAACAAAAAGGGACAATGCACGTACTACAAACACTGGAAAAGAGGAGCCACATCAGTTTTAGATCTCACATGGGCAAATACAGAAGCCCAGATGCTAGACACAGCAAGGGAATGGTCAATCAACCCAAGTTTAGTGTGCGGATCCGACTATTTTGCACTGAAGTAGACAATAGAACATAGCACCACAGAAATACAAAATGTGACTAGAAGTAGGTACAACTTCAAGGACACAAAACCGGCAGAGTAGCAGGAGGTGTTTGCAAGAGAGATACAGAAAGATGCAGAAAGATGGGAAGAGCTACAGAATCTTGACATGCTAGAACAGCTAGACTACAATGTCAAAAAGATAACCAAGGCAATGAAAAAGGCGACAGAGGAGACAGCAAAGGAAAGGAAGCCATCTGAGAAAGCGAGACCATGGTGGTTGTCTGCGCTGAGCCAGGCCAACAACAAGAGGATGGCACTATGTGAAGAGCAATGCATTCATGTAGAAGCATGGAGAACACAAAGCAATGAAATAAATGGTAAAATTTGCAAGATCACTAACTACTTCAGATAATTATACGAGCACAAAAAGAAAAAGTGAATAGGTGACACTCTGGAGGAGACAATGCCAGAAAAGATGTGGGGCCTGAGAGGTTGATTCAAAGGAGTGAAGCACTACCCGTCACCAGCAATCAGACAACAGGATGGCAGCATGGCAATTGAACAGAACAACAAATGTGATGCACTAAGAGATGCCCTCTTCAAACTGCTACCAATACTAAAAGACAATGACCCACCTGACTTAGACAGGCAACAACCAAATGAGCAAGCACACATCAGATTAACATGCAAAGAAGTAAGGGAAGCAATATACCACTACAGCATGAAGAAGGCACTGGGTGTCAGCCAGCAACCTTTCAATACGGTCTGCTGGGCATGGGAGGAGGAAGAGGAAGTAATATTTGCACTGATGCACCATTGCATAGAGACAGGATACCACCCCAAACTGTGGAGAAAGGTAGTAGTGGTAACACTTAGAAAACTAAAGAAACCCAACTACTCCAAACTCAGAGCATATAGTCTTATCCAGCTCTTAAAATGCTTAGGTAAGGTGCTGGAGACCATAATAGCAAGAAGAATCAGTTACCTGGTAGGAGAAGGAGATCTGGTCCTGCCTACACAGTTTGGAGGGCATACTAGCAGTGCAGCTGATGACATGCTGATAATGCACATAACAGACATGTAAACAGCAAGAAATTACAACAAGATAACATCAGTACTCATATTCAACATTTCAGGATTTTTCAACAACATGAATCATGACAGACTCCTACGTGAGATGAGGAGAAAAGAGATACCACTAAAACTGGTCCGCTGAGTTGCATCATTCCTAATGAACAGGCAAGCAGCAATATGCCTTGATGGGATTAGAGAAGACATGAAACTGGTCAAGAATGGCATCCCACAGGGATCCCTGATATTACCCATTCTATCAATAATCTATGGTAGTGAGATTCTTGAACTAATGGAAACTAGATATAACTGCAGATGTAATTGCACAAACATGAGGAACAGAAAGGCAGATCCAATGGACACAACACTACATATGTATATCAACAATGGAATGCTTGTGGTCTTGTCAAATACACTAGACACAAATGTCAAAATACTAAGGGAAGACTTTATATTTATAAATAATTGGCTAACATGGGTGGGACTGTCTACAGCACTAGAAAAGACAGAACTCATGCACCACTTGTGGAAAAGAGACAATGGATACTCACCAGAAGTAAAATTACCCATGCCTGACAGATCTGAAACAATGATAAAGGCAGGGGAAACAATCAAAATACTGGGCTTACACATCAACAGAAAACTTATGTTCAATCAGCACATTCAAAAGATGGCACAAGGCAAAGAATGCAGTAATGGGAATGAAAATGCTAGCAAACACAGTGCATGGCATGAGCCAAACACAGCTCCGGACAATGTACAGAGCTTGTGTTGTACCTATAATGACATACACAAGCCTGGCATGGTGGACAGGCAAGAAAACGCACATAGGTAAACTAACAAAAGTATAGAATGAGGCCCTCAAACACATAGCCGGAGCATTCAGGATGATGCCGGTTAAGGCCCTGGAAGTTGAACTATCAATACCACCTATCAAAATCACAATGGACATGTCAATAGAAGGATATGCATGGAGACTACATAAGTTTTTTTTTTTTTTTTTCTTTTTTTTAATTAATTATTATGTTGGAGGCGCCTGGCACCTATAGTACATGTTATGACTGACAAGTATGTTACTCTACGAGAGCTGTGTAATGCTACACCCCCCCGCTATGCAGAGAATGAGTGAGCCAGCGTCCTCCACTGTTTTAGAGCACACTCTCCTGGTACGACTTGATAATATAAAGAGAGACTTGTCTACATTGGTATGAGAATTGGCGAGCACCTGCAGAGCAGGTGTTTGGGGACAAGCAAGGTGGCCAGTGACCCAACCAGGCATTTGAAAGAGCTGTTGGGAGGGTAGGAAGGACAAGTGCCATAATTAGTGATTGAGACAGTTGTGCAGTTTCAGAAGAATATCAGTGGGGTGCTGAGGAATGGTGGGTTGGGTGCAGGCTGGGTCGTTGCAGCAGTGCTGGGGGTGGACTCGAAGGTCCTGGAGGGGCAGTACAGACAAACCGTTTAGTAGCGGCAACGTATCTGAGGAGGTGGAGTGCAGCATTGGAATGGGAGAGGGACTCAGCTTTGCGTCGGAGCGGACGTGATAAGTTTAGAAATTGTTTGTGAGCATACTGAGGGCATTTAAACAAGAAGTGTGTGACTGTCTCAACGGTAAGGCCTTGGCAGTGAGGGCAGCAAAGTGATTTGGAGCATCTGATTCAGAACAGATAATGGTTGAGGAGAGAGTAGCTGGTTCTAAGCTGTGTGAGGATTGCGGACTGGTTGCGGCTGTAATCGGAGGTGAGCTTCATGTAGGATTTGGATGGTAGAGACTTGTCAATGCAGCAAAGGGCTTTCAATTGGGGAGATTTCTTCCATTGGGACTTCCACTCAGTGAGGATTGAGGTCAGAGTGGTGTGACAAGTTGTGGGTATGCTGTGGGGGAAAGCGGGGCTGCATAAGTATCCGGGGAGAGCCCGCAGAGGATTAGAGGAGCCTTGAGCTGCCTCTTTGGCCAAGGAATCAGCACATTCATTTGGGCTGAAGCCCTTGTACCTGGAGAACCAATGTAGTTGAAGGTTTAAGACATCATGGGTGCATGCCTTGCGTTGACTGCAGGTGCAGTTTTGCAGAGGGTACGTGGAGCATAAGATGATATCTTGCATCTAGTGTAGACCTTTGGCAGCTGAGTGGATTGAGTCAAGGAGATGATGGCCAGGGTGCAGACGTTGGTTGGAAGTTGCCTTGATGGATGCTTGGCTGTTGCTGCCAATAAGCACTAGGCCCAAGAGGCAGCAATCAACGTTCTGTAGAAGGTGAATCCCTAAGGTTAAACCAACAAATTTGGCCTCATAGACTGTATGGTGGGAGGATGAGCCAAGATGAAACGTTAGTGAATTGATCTTGGTGCCTGCTTCAAACAGAATGGCTGCTGCCCCTATCCCTTCTTTGAATCCAGATCCATCACAAAAGATGGTGTATTTGGCTGCAATATGCACACCGGCAATTGCCGCCATTGCTTGCTCCTGTAAGGGTGACCTCTGGGGGTTGTGGCTAATCACACAACTGGCAGAGGGAAATCCGAAGTATATTAGGAACCAGTACAATAAGACAGGAAATGTAGCTAATCACCTGGCAGAGGGAAATCCGAAGAGAACAAGTCTAAGAATCTCCCTGCGCCGGGTCCCCAAAAATACTGTAGAGGCCACCTGACCATGTTCTGGGGGAGGTCAGAGGTCCCAGAGTAACTCCGGGAGGTCCGGATATAGACGAAAAAGGAAGTCCCCTGACAAGAACCTTGCGTTTCTGGATGGAACAAAGACTCTGCTGCAGTCGATGGAAATAACAAAACAGTCTACTATGATCTTGTCAAACTGTCCAGATAAGGGAAAAACAGATTCCTGTTGTGGTGAGGAATCGATACCTCATGGCCAGATGGGTGGTGGGACAAGGCCCAGAGAGCATTTGACAAGGTCGTCGTCAAAGAAGACATTTTGAAACGAATGCATGGATTGCGATTCGGATCTGGTGGGCCCTTGAACCAGTGCATTGTGAATTCCACTGGACAGGGGTAACCTTATGACAGTAAAGGACACTGAACATACTGCAATCATTCCAATCGAACTTCATGTCACGAAAGGGTACACCCACAGTCCAACCACGATGTCCTGAGGTGCATAAGAGTGCATTTGGGGAAGGATGTTCATAACATTAGAGTTTGGCTGAAATGTATTTGAGTTCCAGATATTGGAATATAACCCT
>JAGGAP010000192.1:0-54772 GCA_017657235.1 Termitomyces sp. T73sscA | reverse complement strand
ATTGAACCTACAGTAACGCCAAGCTGTTCAAGACGAGCAAGGAGATAATCTCCTATAGTGATGTCTCGTTCATTCTTGAAGTTAAAGGCTGCACGTTGAAAATGGGAGTGGCTGTTGAGGGGAAGAGCTTTTGGTGCTTCCATAAAAGTATTCTGGGGGGTTGTATCAAACGATAATCCTTTTATATGGCTATCTCACTTCGAATATGGATCAATCACTGTGTCATCTGCATCTTTCGCCGCATGAAAAATATCCCCTGAACTTCACTCCATAACCGGCTGCTCCGTTCTAAGCAGCCATCTGGCATCCTTGGCGACATTGGACTCGAAGACATATATATCTCAAATTCCGTAAAACAGACCCAGTCAGAACCATGTGCGCCTGTTGCAGAAGAACTTGTGACCAATTGATTGTTTCTCCTCGAATCGTTCGAAAGGGTTTGAACGTTGACATGTCATAACTTTACATATAGATAACATCAACGTTGGGTGCGGTCTAATTCCGGTTGATTGCATCAGAGCATTCGCGTACACCTAAGGACTATACTTACAATTGTACCAACTTTGATCAAAGTATAACATAGCATCATTGAAGAATGCGAGAAAATCTGATAGCTCTGACTCTCTGTCAGAGAGCATGGTAGAGCTTACAAAAACTATGCTTCTAGAAATGATGCAAACCATAAGCCCGAGCACCAAAACATCAAAGAACGACGGAAACGACGACTCACCGGTACTCACCCCCGATAACGCAGCGAACAATGTGAGCAAGTACGGCAAGCTCGGCATTCGACTTTGTCTTGGGAAGCATTTAGTCCCTTCAGGCTGCCAGCCATAGAATAATCTTTCTTATTCGTGATCCGTCCTGAAAGTCATGGACACCACGATCTCCATTTGATGAGTGCACACCCAGGGCAAGCCGAAAGGCACCAGGATGACTATCAGGTTATGCGCTGCTCACACGTCTTTAAAGGTTGAGGCATAGTACAAGCAAGATAACTAGGGCTGCGCACCATTACCTACGATTAATATTGCCGTTTTGGCCCAGGCCTTCCTGTTCATACCGCATCGTATAGCATGTCTTACCAAATCTACACCGCATAATCAATCCAGCAGGTCCCTGTCTTGACAACGGTCGTATAAAGTGTATATTTCCAATAAGCTCAAGTAGGCTTGAGTTGACGCATACTTAAGTTGGTAAGATGTGACGCTGGTTCGAGTTGGACGCTGGCACAAGTGGCAGTGAAAAAAACGTGATTGTGCAGCCACCCTATGAGTCTCCCTGCTGGTCTGTTGCTCAATCTCTCCAGTCCTTGTTCTTCGTATAGAATTCGAAGATAAATCCGAGCTTCGCTTCAGACTGCACATACTATAAGGAGAAGTATGCCCCTGTTCCCAAGCTCCCTACAAGTTTGTCTCCGCCTACATCCACTCCTACATTCACCTTTTCGACATTTTACCTCAAGGTCACACAGTCCTCACCCTCAGAAGAACAAAATTCCGATGAAAACATGGACTCGGACAGACTTATGAGTTCTTTGGAGTTTTGGAACATATATAAGGAGCAAGGGTCTGGGTCACGATGCAACAAAACTGTACAAAATAACTTTTTAATCTTGCTCGCAGGTATGATGGTCCACGCAGACTCGAGGTTTACGTCGCCAGGTACTGCAAGTTGATTAAGACACGGTTGGATGGATGAATGGATGGATAGTTGGTTGGTTGCATTACCGGAGGTATTACGAAGAAATGGATCTGCATTAGTATTCTCTTTGTACAATGGAAGATCAAGTGATGAGCCATGCTTTCGGGCCTACATTTCATCCTTAACCTGAAAAGATGCGCTTTCGTCGTACTTTGCTCTTTCTTGGCGATAATGCGGATTCGGGCTCAATAACTAACTCGCTTCCTTTGAGAAACACGTACATGGGAAGACCACTGCCTCAAACCATGCCTTGATTTCTCAAAGGGTGTGTGAGCACAGATGGGAAGCTTGTGGAATCAAAGTTTATTCAGTTGACAAGGTGCATGGAAACATAAGTGCCGTTATTGACAAGTTAGAACTCAGGATGATAACAAGTTGAAGTCCGCAATGCAGAGGTAAACTCATGCTCATCATGACATCAGATCAGTGATCAGCAATCTGAGATCAACTGCCCCATCAGGGGATGGATATCATCTTTTCTGGCTGGTTTCTTTCCTTGAAGCTCAGCACTCAGTCCTTAGTACTCAGACCTGCCTCAGGGCCAATGAACTTGTTTAATTTCACCAAAAACCTCCAGTTACTGTGTAACATCGCTGTCATTCAAATTTCTTAGAGATGTTTTCAACGACTCTAGTAGGAAACTGGACGATAATGGGATAGTGGATATGGTGGGTCACCGGTCATATACATCGACCACTGCATACGCCGCTATCTAATACCGAGAAAAACCGGCTATTTTGATCATGAAACTGATATGATCATTGCATGTGCATACCAGCAAGGCCGCCGGCGTGGGTTGGTCAAAGGGATAGCAATTATTGCACGATAACGAGAGAGCCGGCGGCCCAGTGACAAGGTAGATCAGGTACGGGAAAAAAGGAGAGGATCTCACATAAATTCGACAACAACTATCTCACAACCTGAAAGCTTATAAGCTTGGAACTTAAAGGCCTAAGGTTGCCAAGAACTTGCTACAGTCAAAGTTATATGGATAAAGATGAGCGGCAAAAAGACGCGGAATCCAGCGTCGCTGAAACCACACAGGTAATAAACTCAAAAGGTTGACTCGGATTCGGAGAGCTCACAGATGACCCAACTTTCTTCAAACCGGCGGTCAAATCGACGGAACATTGATACAGCCCTAAAAATAAATCTTCTGCTTCCTCATGGTGGACGTACGAAAAGCGGTACAGGATGAATGCAGAACCGTCCGTGACAAAATTTTCTTTACTTCCCACACTGCTGGTGTTACTAACTTACAATGAAAACGTTTCTGATTGGAAAAAAAAAAAAAGTTTCTTTGTTACATAAAGAATGGAAAAAAGGAAAGATTCTATCTATATAATTATCAGACATACCTTGATTCGGAGACTGACGTTATATTCTTCTTTCTTCCAAGGCAGGCGTATTGTCTCTGAAGCGATCTGATGTATGATATATCTCATCATCTCAATACAAATCTACAGCGCGACCAAGAGGGAGGTAAGAAAAAAAACCCACTTTTCTAACCTAAAATAATCAGATCCATGATGCGGAGACTGACTTTGTCTTTCATCTTTCTTCCAATGGTAGTACCTTGTCAAAAAAAAGTCTGTCTGTTTTGTTCAAATTCGAAAGTGAAAAGAAATACTTTCGAGTTTTACGAGAAATCGTACACCCAAAAGACACGTTTCTAACCTAAATCTACAGAACGACCATGACTGACCAAAAGGACAAAAAAAAATCAACTAGAATGGTTTCAATTAACCTCTAGCGAATTTTATGTTAACGTCCCAAGAAAAAAAAAATTCACAGTATTTCGTTCATTCACGCTTTCCCTCATTCGCATTCGCATTCGCATTCACAATCCCCTCTTCCTCCTCCTCAGCCTCCTCCTCCTCCTCGGCCTCTTCGACCGCCTCCTCCCCAGGCGCAGACCCAACGCCAAGCCCAATCTTCCCCTTGCCCTTCGCCGCGGCCTTCCTCTCATCGTCCCGCTGTATCTCCTCTCGCATAACCTGCACGTCCTCGTCGACGCGATGCACGACGCGATCAATGCCCGCCTCGGCGAGCGAGACGTGCGTGCGGTGGGTCGAGAGGTGCGCGGAGCGCCGCGGGGGCCGCTTGAGGCGCCGCCGCGCGACCATGACTGGCACCGAACACTTTTGGATCAGGTAGTGCGATGTCGAGCCGAGGAGGATGCTGGGAGTGATGTTAGTTATTTAGTTAGTTGCTGTAATGTACTAGGGGACCGACCCTTTGAGTTGGCCGAGACCGCGGGATCCGACAATGACCATTTCGGGTTCGTTGTAGTCGACAATGTCTGGGTGTGGGTAGGAAGGTTAGTGTCTGTAGATGGGAGACGGAGTGTAGCTACCCAGTAACATGTGTCGTGCGTTCTTGGCGTGCCAGGCTTGGCAGGCGACCTTGACGTTGAGCTTGGTGCGCTGGAGAAGGCTCGTAGCCTGCCGCACGATGATATAAGCTAACCCTTGGCGCTGGTGAAATACAGATAAGAGGAGAAATAGATCATCGAAAGGACATCACACACTTCTTGCTGGCTCCTCAGCTTGGTCGTGCGGTCGTTCGCATTTGGATTCTGAGGATCCGTTTTGGCGTCGTTTTCGTTGACATGGACGATAAGCAGACTGTCGCCGTCGCGAAGGACGGTTCCGATCGCCCACTCGACGGCATAGCGGCTCTCCTCGCTGAGATCGCTCGCGACGATATACCTCCTCTTCTTGCGATCGGCGAGTTTGGCGACGGGGTCTCCCTGTGTGATGGTGATGGTGCAGCGATCGCGCTGGAACATGGGGCGAGAGGTCTCGTAGTGTAGAGGCTCGTGGTGGCGGGCGCTCTTCCTGCGACGGGGGTTGCGCTTCAGGCGGTTGCTCGAGTTGAGGGTGGAGGGAAAGTACGGCTCGTGGGGCACGACGACGTTGACGCCCTCGCCGAGGGGATCGGGCTCTGCATCGTCGGCGATCTGGGCGGCGAGGGGGACGGGAGGCACGATGAGTGCGTTCTGCTCTGTGTTGCGCTCTGTGAGGTCGTCGAAGAAGCCGTAGTCGTCGGAATCGTCGTCCTCTGTGAGGATGTCGTCGCCCGAGTCGTAGGCGGTGGAGCGGGGGCGGATGGAGGAGGAGTCTGCGTCTGACTCTGCGTCCGAGTAGGCTAGTGCAGAGGGCGGTGGGGACGGGTCAGGGCGACGGCGGCGGAAGGTGAAAGGGGAGATGGAGCGTGTACGGACGCGGGATCTGCTGCGGTCGCTGTCTGGGTCAGAGGGGACGGACTTTACGCGGGTAAGCTGGACGAGGGAGCGGCCGCGGGGATCGTCGTCAGCGGTGCTTGTGCGTGCGAGAGCGTTCATCATGTTGGAGAGGGAACGGGAAAAGGAGCTGGACTCCTGTGAAGACGTGAGTGGGTCTGACGAGGACGGCATGGCGAGCTTGTGGACCCACGTCCGCCGCCATTCAGCCATGATGGGCAGACGCTCACCTGCCGCGCTGTCTTGTGCGCCTGCCAAGCACATCATTAGCCACAGCCACCCAAGCTGCCCTGCCCAGCACGTACCTCGCTCATCGTGGTTCACTACAAACACGTGTATTACATCCGCTACTACTCTGTCTCCTTTATTCTAAACAAGTCCAACACCCGCTGCAGCTCTGTCCACTCCACTGTCCCGTTCACCCACACCTTTGCCTGCCCAGCCTCCTCAAGCTCCTTCTTTGCCGTGTGCGCCCGCCCCGCCCGCGCAAGGTCCCGCAGCTCCTGCGTCCGCGGCCCCGCCTCCTTGAAATAGTGCACCGGCGGCGCCACCGCCTCGGTCCGCTCCACCCCCCCAAAGTTCAGCGCACTCCACATCGCACCCACCGTCTCCATGTCCAGCCCCGTCGGGATGTCAATGTGCCGGAACTGCCTCGCCTTGGCCGCATCCAGTGCCTGGTGGACATCATCGCCCGTCGTCATCAGCCGCGATATCACCCAATGCGTCGTCCCTGCCCACCAATCAGCATCGGCGTCTCACAACAACAGTCCAACTTACATGGCTCGTCAATCGACGCCACCGCAGTCGACCCCCGCACCGGCATCTGTCCCAAAAAGTTCGACGCCTTCACCTCTAGCTGCGTGATCGGCACAGTCTCCCCCTCTGCCACCTCTGGCTTCTCCTGCTGCACCCACACGTTCATCACGCTGTCCGTATTCAGCTTCTCAAACGTGCACTTGACCGACTCTCCAGGGAAACACGCCGCCGCCTCCTCCAGCACCTTTTCAAGGAGCCCGACGCACTTGTCAAACACCCTGTCCCCGACTCCCTCCCCGCTCCCAAACACCGCCTCGTCCATCTCCTGCAGCGAGATGTACTGGAACCCAAAGATCTGCGCCGTGTTGTGATACGCCACGATCACCCCGTCCATGTTACCGATCCGCACTTGGAAGCTAAACAATCCGTCAGCGCAATGCCCCACACAACAGCGCTCACTCGCACCTGTATTTGAGGAATGCCGACCGGATAAGGTCATAATACTCTCGTTCAAAGCTTTCCATCTTGCCCGTCTGCGAACGCAGTATATACCCCGAATTCTCCTCAAAGTTGAGCAGATCCATCCGGATCGGAAGACATGCACGCGTCTTGATATCAAACACGCCCGTACCAGGGAGCCTTGGGTCGACACAGTCGAGCTGCGAGCGCATCACAAACTTCTTGGACTACGCAATGTCAGTTTTCAATGCACCTGACTGAAACACCACCCACCTTGGCATATCGATACGCGTCCCTAAGGCGTTTCTCAACTTGCGGCGGCGGAGGGTTGAATCGCATGTATGGCGCAAACTCTTCCGGCGTCGAAGTCAGGAACTTTTCGAGAAGTGTACCCTATATACAATGAGCGAAAAGTTCAACGGGTAATGTCTGCGTACATACCATCCATGTAAGAATATTTTTATCCGCAAACCTCTCTTTATCGCTGTCCGAATCGATTGCATACACCCCGTCATTATAGTTCAACACCACCGACGCAGGCATGCGCTGCCCCGATGTAAAGTCTCTAGGCTGCAGTCACCGTCAGAGCGTGTGTGATATCCATTAAGCAGGCGTCTGACCTCTTTCCCAAAATGCCTACTCAGATTATCCGTATTGACCTCCTTGTCGCCAGAAAGTAGGAAATATACATGAGAGAGCATTCCAGAAAGTGAAGACGTTGACCCCGCAAACGTTCGTTTCTCCCTCCGCGCAAGCTCCCACAAGTCCTGTAAAATTCAGAATACCGTGTACATACAGTAAAAAAGACATACGTACATTGTCGCGCGAGCTCTTGATGAAAGAACCAAGGCGCTCAAACGCAAAATCCGTAACTTTGGGTATGGCCTCGAGATATGGCGGGAAATTATACACCTTGGACCTCGGGTCTTGCAGCCAATGTATACCAGGGCTGTCGGATGTTCGTTACTCGGCTACACATCGCACAAACGAAACACGTACTTGAAAAGCACACGATCGAGACCATGCGAGAGTCTCGCGATTGGGTATTGCTCCGAGGGCGGCACGACGCCCTCGAGTGTCGGGCCGTCCGTGGGCTCGAGAAGACCTTCTATTCGCCGGATATACGACAGTGAAGGGTCGGGTTTGAGGTGGGGAGCCAAGCCCGTACGGACGAAGCGCGACTTGGAGTTGGGTATGTCTTTGGGCGTCTCTGACGTCGTCTCTTCCTTGGACGCAGAGTTGGATTCGGTCGGTGTCTCGGTGGTACCGATAGGTTTGTCGGTCGGTTGGAGTGCTGTAACGCGCCATGAGTTATTTTAGTGTTAAAAGGTCAATGTGGAACGCACTGTCTGGGCCCCATCCTGGTTGTGAAGATGTCGCGGTTTTGTGGAGATTGTCGAGAAGGCGATACGCGGAATCCGTTCCCTGTGGTTTCGCCTCCTGTTTCTCTTGCGCCTTCTTCTTTTTCTGTCTCTTCTTCGCTGAACGGGTCAATGGAGCCGAAGCCGACTCTGACGCCTGAGATCCTCATGAGCTCGCACGACCCAAGAAAAGTAAATGCACTCACCGAAGCCAGTCGCTCGCTTCCTCCCGGGGTTTCCGCATCGTCCTGGGGCCTTTCGCTTGACTCTATTCTGCTCTTAAGCTTATGCAGTAAATTCTCCTCTATGGGGCCCTTGTTCCGGAGCGCCTGCGCGAGCTCGTTTTGTTCATCCTCGTGCAAGACACTTGCTGGTTTGCTTGTTTCCACTTCGGTCTGAGCCGTGTGTGATGATGGACGGCGCGTTTGCTCGCGCCGGACGATTTCTTCGAAAGATACGAAGACATTATCCGTCTGATTAAGTCTTTGCGCAGGATCGATCGGTCTCAAATCGATTATGAGCCGGTCACTTTGTTTCTCCACGTAGTGGACACTGGCTGGTTCGTTTGCTTCCAGTGTTGTACTAGGCGTGCGGAATAACAAAGAATCGAGATTTCGGTGCTTTCGCGCGAGCTGGTCGCTTGGTTCGGCGGCCTCGAGGAGAGGATTTCTCCTATGACCGGGGGTCCATTTCTGCTGAGCCACCAGCGTCTGTCGTATCGTCGTGTCTATGGAGCCGTCATTCCGGAGCCGCCGCGCGAGCTGGTCGCTCGGGTCAACCGCCGCATGTGCTTTGGGTTTGGGTTTGTGTTTGTGTTTTAGTTTTGGTTTGGGTTCGGATTGAGGGTACTTGGGTGCTTCTGACTCTTGCTTTGGTGTCGGCCGCGATAGGGTGTCAATGATTGTGGAGGAGAGACATCGCGAGAGCCTGGGCACAGGCAGGCGGCTCCCCAGTGTTCTTCTCATCGAGTTGTCCGGAGAAGTACACGCTTGGAGTCACTGAGAAAAAGCAGTGCACCGAGCAAAATTATTGATCGTGACTTTTACGCGTGACAGATCATTTCTTTCCCGATCACATGTCACATAACATTACGCGTCGTCGAAACGCGCTTTTGGTTCTTGACATTTGTACGCGTGGATGTGGCCATGGGGGGCTGGCGCGTAGAGGCATAGGATGGAATTGGTAGAGTCTCGTCGAGGAGTCTTGTAGTTCTGGTTGTTTAGATTATCAATGCCTGAAATAGACCCAAAATCAAATTGATCAGAATCATTGACAAGGACGAGCACACCTGTGCAGCGCAGCGCTTACTGACCCAGGAAAGATTACACTTTTGCTGCAAGACCAGGCTTCACAAAAACCTATTTATATTTAGAAATTTAGAATACAGGGGGGTGACAGTAACTCATGCGTGACCTACGCGCTTGGCTGTCACGGCCCGGATCGTCATTTCTTTCCAACAGCAAATATGGCTGGCCTTTTCACCTCGTTCTTCCTCTGGTTAAGTGGGCGAGTACCCATCGCCCTTCTCACTCAAACACAATTATAACGCATCCATGATCAGGTTCTTTTTCTCCAAAGCAGCAGAGATAGCAGTCGTTGGGCTCCAAGTGAGTGGTTTTTCGGGTTTTGTAAGAGGGTACGTACTGACCATGGCCCCCGTCAGGCCTCTGGAAAGACATCCTTCGTCAACGTCATAACTTCCGGCCAGGTATATATATATCTCCACCTGCGTCCTCGCGTGGAACGAATTGTTCTCATGTACACCGTGTTGTAGTGGAGCGAAGACGTCGTTCCGACCGTGGCGTTCAATTTCCGCAAAATAAGGAAGGGAAACGTGACATTAAAAGTCTGGGATGTCGCTGGTGCGTATATCATCTTGTTGATTCCTTCAGGCTGCCTTATTCGTGGTTGCCATAGGCCAGCCCAAATTTCGTTCCATGTGGGAACGATATTGCAATGGCGTTGATGCTATCGTGTACGTCCTCTGAAGCATCTGAAGCAGCTCGAATCCCTGCTTATCTTACGCTTTCTTAGATTCGTTGTGGACTCGATGGATGTACGTCTTCGCCTGTCGTTAGTACCCCCCCCCCCCTAATCCAAGCTGCAGGCCGATAAGTTTAACTCGGCGCGATTTGAACTACATCAGCTTCTGTCGCAACCTAGTCTTGCGGGGGTGCCGTTACTAGTGGTTTGTTGCTTGTTTGCTTTTATGCTAGTTTCTGGTTAACATCCGTGTAGCTCGGAAATAAAAACGATCTTGAAGGACACGCTACCGTAAAACAGCTGATCAGCGCCCTGTAAGCCTTTCATACTCGACTGACGCAATCTCTCATCAAAACAACCTAGACAACTCGATAGAATTAGAGACCGGCCAGTATCGGTACGTCGTCCTCTTTTGACTCTGGCAGAAATCTGGAATAATTGGTGAATTGATAGTGTTACTCGGTGGGTACAAATGCGTTTCGTTAGCTTCCACAAAGCGCTGATCGTGTTTATAAAGTGCTCAATGAAAAACCAACACAATCTGTACGTCATAGCATTCCCTGTAAAGCTCCTGCCTGACCCCGCTGCAGAGACATAGTATTACAGTGGCTGACTGCGCGTAGCCACTAATCTACCGGTGGAATCTTGTACTTTTATCCCTATCTTGCTGCATTTATGCCTTATCTACAGGGTCATTCGCACGTACATAGCTTCTCCTGATGTACCATCACTATCTACTTGGGTCTATATTGCATGTCTATAATTTATATATCCATCTTTGTCTTTATCTCTGCCTCGGAACATTTCAACAGTCCATAGCGATGAAATGAATGTACAATAAGAGTTTCCGGTGCCATCTCTATCATCGTCTCTTTGCCATCTGCATCGTGAGGTTGTCAATGTACATCTGTAGTGTCTCGTTCCCTGCTTTCATTTTATCGACTTCCTTTTGCACTGTCTGGACACGAGCCACTAAAGCTGAGGAACCATGAGACCCTTGAGCGGTAAGCTAAAGTAGACCTAGTCACGAACCGCGTAGACCTTCTTGCGATGTTGCGATGTCCCTAGGCACCAGTTTACATTGGAAGCAATAAAAAACCCATGTTTCAAACTTACTTGAGGAGCTTCTCCTTCTTCAGGGCGTCACGTACAAAGTCAGCAGGTTCAGGCTCCGTCCAAGCAGGAGTATCATCGTATGATGGAAAGGACATAAGTGCAATTCCGAAATCCGATCAGGATTTGGCCAAGCACTGACGCGTCGCGCTCGCCTTTTGTCAATCATGTCCGAAACTCTCCTCGCATTCAAAGCCGGCCGTGCGCACCGCCGCCCCGGCACAAACTCTGTAGACGCTCGTCCTGAGAAGGGCGCTATTCTCTTAACTAGTGGTGACGATAGGCTGTTGCATTTTATGTGGAAAAATAGGACAACGGGGATCGTTGAGGAGGTAAGGTGTTTTTGAGCATCGATCGGGGTATTCTGCTCAACTTGATGTGTGGTTCAGGATCTTATCCTTTTTCCATCGGATGCCTCGTTCGTCAAGGTTCCTCAAATAGGTGATGGAAGGGTGTACGTCCTCAAGTTCTCCTCGTCTGACCAGAGACACTTCGTGCGTCTACCTCTCGTTATCGGTTGATCCATGCTGATGTATTTGGTGGTCCGTAGTTCTGGATGCAGGTAACAGTTCTCCGCGTGTAATCTCGTCTCTGCAGCATTCTCAACCACTTGCAGGACGCATCATCGGCT
This sequence comes from Termitomyces sp. T73sscA, assembly GCA_017657235.1. Lineage (NCBI taxonomy): Eukaryota > Fungi > Basidiomycota > Agaricomycetes > Agaricales > Lyophyllaceae > Termitomyces > Termitomyces sp. T73sscA. Next base: position 43,521 of record JAGGAP010000192.1, on the reverse strand, counting down.
CGTGACGAAGAATTTGCTACTAATTTGAATGGTTACCTCGATGACCCAGATTTCACCCCACAATGGGGAACATCACAGTCGCAACCCCAAGCCTCTACGTCAGGTGCCGCCTCTGCGTGCGTTAGAGTGCCCTGCAACTAGATATTTCACTGATGGCCCAACTTTTCCACAGATCGACCCCTACTACCCAACCAGAGTTTCGAGCAACTCAAGAGCAGATCAACCAACTTGCCGCAATTCTAGGAAACGCTGCCGGCGAAGAAGGATCTGCCCCACCCGGTTACTATTTCTATCTTCCTCTGGCTGGTGTTGAATACTAATGACTTTGAGTAGAATTATCTTTGACGGATATTCTCACTCCTGCGGTTCTTGGTCCGCTGTTCAACGAGCACCCTGAACTAATCCCCGCACTTTTCCCGCACCTCCCACCCGATCTACCAGTTCCCCCTTCCGCTGAAGTGCTTGAACGTATCATCAAGTGCGCTACAATTTTTCTAATACTTCCGCCTGATCCATTGATTTGATTCCAAGTTCCCCACAATTCCGGAGTGCGCTCACTAACTTTGATCAGGCGCTTAGAACAGGACTGCTAGGCAATTTGGTGCGTGGGTTGGGGTTGCCAGAAGAGGCGGGGACTGGTGTGGTGGCGTTCCTGAAGGCAATACAAGAGCAGGCTGACCGGGACAGGGGTGATAGTATGGAGACGGACTAATAATGATCTCTACTGTTCCTTTTCCGCTCCCAGATGATGCTAGTGCCTGTTATCAACAACGTTCTTCAAGTTCTATGACGTGATCATCTTTTGACAACGCCCCTCACTTGTACCCTAGACGTTCACCAACATCCAAAGGTGTGAAAGTCAAAGCGTGCACTCAAGCAGTTATCTCTCTATATCTCAGGCTACTTCTCACCGCCAAGTGCAACACAAAAACGATCGTCTTAGTACGTACAACTCCTACCTTCTTTCTTTTTGGATGGATTCATGAGTGCCACTCGCCGCACTCACTGTTGCCAATGAGATCTTTATCGAGGCATGTGGACTGCGCAATACAGATCTGCATCGGGAAGGTACCTGGTGAACGTTTAAACGTCCGCGCAATGGATATGATGAGAGATATGCTGATAGCGTTGAGTGCACGTCCGGTTGTATTCCTAATAACGAATTCGTGGAAAGCTCTAAAGGACTAGACTTTCTGAAGGACACACCAAGGATTGTTAGCAGTGAAGATAGGTTCACATATTGGGAAATCTATCGTATTTTACAGCGTGGCGGTGATTCCAAAATAAAAATCACATTACAAATCGATGCTTTAACAGCACTCTGATCATATTTGTTCACCACCACAATTCAGCTCTTAAGATCCTTATCTTCGCTTACAACGATTCCTATCGGCCATCTTCTTCAGAGTCTAGGATTCAAGCTTCCACAGGGAACCAGAGGGTCATTGCCCCGGAAAAAAATGCTGATAGAATCTGAGTCAGAAGGACAATATCTGTGGATGTCTCTTAATTTATGACATCATCCCAAGAAAACAAAGAAGCGCAATACGAAGGGAGGTGTTTGGAAACATTTGATAAGGACTTATTAAAACCCTTCTTAAGATATAGCATTATAGCGAGCGATTTTTTAAATGGTCTGCAAGAAGATCCCGGTACCCAGATCGTATGTTTGACGAACGTGCACGCATATCCTTTGATGCCATATCTGAGCACCAGCTCGTTTTGAAGAGACAATGTTTGCCTTGAAACACAGAGGACTGTTTAATAGGAAAGCAAACCGCTAGCTTGTTTTGAATACACATTTGTTGACAATGCTTCTACTAACCACGTCTATTTGAAGGAATGACTTCGAGAGTCTGCGTTTCTTTGACAGCAATCCTAGGTTCAATTGCTTCACCTATCAAATCTATTCTGATAGTTGACCACGCAAGAAGCTTTTTGAACAAGCAATGGGTTCCTAGTAAAAGACCAAGACAATGTCGGGCAGAAACGAAGATGTCTTATCAGGATTTCGTGTGTAATTCGTATCCGCTACTGTCATGATCCATGCTCAGAGGTCGTCCTTTTTCTTGAGCCAGATGCTGAAGGCACATTCTTACGCGTTGTAGTACATCACATAAAGGCTGGTTTTCTTTGCTATGAAGCAGCTCAAACGGGTACAAGGGTATAACATAGCTCTAGACCGATCACTTAAAAGATCTACCGCAGTGTCACGGAAGTAAGATCCTGAAGATCCAGGCGAAAAAGGTGGCCCTCGAGACTCTTGCCCAGTGTGTGCTCTTGCAAGTAGCTTCTGCGTCTCGAGTTGCTTCTACACGCAATCATAGGCGTTCGCGTTGAAGAAACCTGGAGCTTATGAGGATGCGAGAATCAGGCCGAGCTGAACAAGTCTTCAACAAACCTTGACTGTAATTTCTAAAATCCCAGAGTTTCCTCCCTTTCGTGATAATGGCTCGATCAGACTGGGCAAGCTCTCGCTTCACTAAAAGACAGTTCTCTGATGCAGTAGCACTAGGACAGAGAATTCAAAAGCTGAACAGTAGAATCTGGATATCTGCGAAAATAGGCAAGTTGAAAGACATCATGATAGATAATAGAGATGGTTCAGAAAGTGCCGATTCGTAAGTCAACGTTGAGGACATCAACCTGCCGTTGATTGCAGACAATTAGCTCAAGGCTATTTTTTCTGGGCCACAGAGCCATTGGGTCGAGTTCTACAGTCGCCCGTTGCTTCGAGGAATCGTCAAAAAAGATGGCCAAGAGGAAATCACTCGATCGGCCCGACAATGCCGACAGATAGTCGAACTTAGTTGTTTCCCACCGGCAGTTCTGATCAATGGTTATGCCTCGAGGCTTCCGCAAACCGTACAAGCTATGAGTTGTGTTTATTACCAAATTGGAGGGTTTCAGCCTCACATTCAATGGTCAGATTACCCGTTGAATTATTTCATATTGTCACGCTGACCTGACCTATGGCTTTCCAGGTGGCAAACTGGTCGGGGATATAATGATGACAAGAAACTAGTCGAGGACATCGCGGGAAAGAACTCTCCGCTGTGGCCCCACAATGGAGGACCTATCGAGCTTGTACTTGGTAGTTGCTTGTCCATTCCTTTTTTGAAATGCTGATCCTTCACCCTGAAAGGCATGAAACGGACTGGCACTTCCCACTTACTTCTCTCTAAACATCAGGTCGGTGATATGGTACGCGCCTATAGGCAGCCGCTCCCCCGTCGTTCTATACACGCTTTGGAATTAGAGTCACTTTCCCCCATCTATTTTCACAGCACCGAGGAATTCCAACAAATATTCGGACGTCTGAAAACAAAATACATTAAAGGTCGTGCACCTTGGGACAACAGCCAAGAAAACAAAGCGTTCTCGACAAGTGATCATCACCCTGAGCGTGCAGCCTTTGAGCATGGGCGGTACGTTCAATCAACGAGAATGTATACATTCGTGTTATTCAACTTTTTTCATGTCAGGCTATTTTATCGCATCCTAGGAGGAAGGGGGAATATTGATCCCCAAAAATTCTATGTAAACGATTCATCTTGGGCTGATGCAGTCCAAATATGTTCATTTGCCATGTCTCTACGCTCACCAGACACACGTCCCAGTCAAGACCGTATTGATCGTCCTATTGCGTTGGATTGTGGGCTAGCTCAAGCCACTCTGGACCTTTCATATTGTGAATCATCCGCAATTCACTACAGCTTCTACAATAATCGCATGTTAGGTGCAGGGTTACCCAAGTTAGTGAGTAAGATTTCTTCTGTTTCTTACACCGCTGTCCTGACAAAATATGCCTATCTAGTCGTTTCAGTATGGGAAAACAGAAGAACTTAATGACATGACTATATCTGCTCGCCTGAGAGACTTCTTTTCCACTCGTATTCATGAGAGTTTGCAAGGAAGGGCGAAGCCTATCATTCTCCTCGTGCACAACGAAATTGTCTCAATGAACATGCTCAGGAACTGTGGTGTAGATACGTCATTCTGGAAATCAGGTCTTAGAGATCTCTTCAATCTTTCGGCCCCCCAAGATTACAGAAGTGAATACAGGCGACGAGAAAAGCCTCGGCACAGTGATGATAAATATCAAAGGGACACTTACAAAGGGCGAACAGGACGGTCTCGTTCTCCGCACCCGTCTACCTCTGGCGTCCAGTTGCGCTATGATTCTCCCCCGCGAAAACGCACATCCTTTGCTCCAGTTTATGTGGTTGATATAAAAGCATACTACATAGCTCTCATGCAGGCAACAACAGCATCTGAGAGTGTCACTGCAGTTGCTGGACCACTTGGATTGGACTTGGTTGACATCAAAGGCTGGTGTGCTGGGAATGATGCTGTGTGAGTTATACATTGTACTGCGGCATGCGATGCAATTAATTTGTTATATTAGGACAATGTTCAAAATCTGGCACACTATGGTATCTGGCCCTTCTATCAACGAACAGCGTGAATTGCGTCGACAACCAAAAATGCACACCCCCATGATCGCTGCAACTGGCACGAGCATGCAGGGAGATGGATCTGAATTTGATCCAACCACTATTACCTTACCGGCGCAAGAGGCAGTTTACCACGATGACTCGGATTATGGAGAATCATCTGATTCTGATAATTAAACTGGCATCGACGGTGGCGTTTTGGGGGATTGTCTCCTACAGCTAGACTAGCACGAGCACATTATCGATATTGTCACAAACCTCAATCAATATTTCAAAAAGATTCCGGAAATTTGGTTCCGGCCACCGTGGTACACAACCGTATGCATGAGTCTTTAATTCTTAGATTTTCCTGTCATCTCGCGTGTGCAGAACTTGTCGCCATTTCATTTAGTATGAAATATATACATCATTTCCCACAAATTCGAAGACCGGACTCGCAGGGTCCAGGATTCGCTGGTTCGCGGGAAGAACCGTGCCTTGTCTACCTTGCCACGAAGATTATTCTCCATGACAGTACTTGTGTGATATCGCTTGATGATCCTGAGCACTAGGCTAACTCACAATCACAACTAAAATCGGGAACTGGGAATGAGACGCACTGATTGCAGACAAGTATAGTAATTGACGCTTTTCGTTCAGACCGTTAGTATTGACGTAGACGTAGGACGCAGTGACGGTGCGGACGACTTCCGAGCATCTTTTCTTAGGGCTGAGTCTGTTTTAGTTCGTTCTATGAAGCACAAACGCCACAATATCTATGTATTCAGATGACAAGAAGCAGGGTTTGAAGGCTACAGATCCATGAGGCGTTGGTACCAAGGGAGTGCTACCAAAGAGATTTCGAGAGGTTGATCAATATGTCTAATAACAATTCAGTTGATTTTGGAAAGACCGGGCAGCAACGTGTTTATACTGAGTACTGATCCTCAGTGGCGTGAGCATTACGTGCAGTCGGCAAGCAAGTACACAATCAGCCAAAGACAGCGAGATCCTGATGGGATAGTCCGATTGCTCCATGGACAAGTTCGACACGGAGATGAAGATGCATTGATCAGCCATATGTCTGTTCAAAGGTCATATGATAAAAGGTTCTCTTACATCGTGTTTCTGTCAACACGAGGCAAGTCAGACGCTCACCCGATCGGGAGGCCGCAAGCGACGAGTAACGATCTGCGAGACAACATAATTATAGGATTATTCGTACGTACCAAAGTCTCAACCTCGTGTATGAATCTACCGTACCCCATTTACAACTCAATGAACCTAGTCGATGATCTCTTCTGCATCGTCGTTTTCCGCAGCCCTCCGGGAACGTCGCTCATAGGCTTTCACACGTTTTGCTAGACCTTTGTCGGGCTTGAGATTCACCCGAGTAAACGTCTTCGTGCATCCAGATGCAGGGCATTTGATAGCTTCATGACCTCGGAAGCTTTGGAAGATAGCAGCCTTTGAAAACGAGTGCTTGCACACATCGCTAGATGTCAACTTAGCATGTGTACAGGTATGAACCACGAGGGCTGGAACGTACGACGTTACAGGGTCAACGAGTAGCGTGAGGGTAATCGGGCAATTGTAGTTTTGACTGACTCCTCCCATTTCAAGATCTTCATCGTCATCGCTTTCATCCCCATCCTCTGGAGAATACGTCCAGTCCCACAAACGCGTTCACAAGGAAGGAAAACTGCACCTTTAGATATAAACTCCGTTATAGGAGGTATCGCAGTATCTGGATGTTGTACTTCCTAGAAATTGAGATGGAAGATGTACAAAAAATCGAAGAAAGACATAAGTCATTACATACATAAATGTTGTTTCTGAAATTTGCGTATTCCTGGCTCTTTGCATACTTTTGTCGGGATGTCATCTTGTCATATTCATTTATCCGTTCTTTGACGCCAGTAAGATAATGACCAATAAAGTTTTCCTATGGTCGCTGGATCAAAGATCCTTTGTACAAAAGATGTGGGAGAAAACATACCAATACTTCTCCCTGTCCGATTTTCTGTGCTAGATTCTCCAGTACTTTCTCATGCGTCTGCATTTCAGCACTAATGTCAATAAGACTTCTCATCAATTTATCAAGTTCTGCAAGACCCTGTTTCGTAGAATGAGTAGATCTTTAGTGGCAAGGGATGACCACGCACATGTTCGACTTCTTTTCCTTCACCGTAATCGGCTAACGCGACTGCAACATCTCCAACCACACTCCAATTTGGCTTCACTTGATCTGCTACCATTTTCCAATCCCGTGATAGGCCCTGGAGCTTGGTAACTTCGATCCTACTGAGGGGCTGATCGCGAAAATTCTCAACGTCAATTCTTTCTTCATCATCACCGCCATCATCACCACCCTTCTCATCGGGTGTATGGTCTTTCCTCTCAGCGACTGCATTAGGTTTCTTCTCTTTTTTGACGCCATTGACACGTCGCCTATGTGGATCGTCATCATCATCCTCTACTTGCTCTGCATAGCGTGACGGTGATGGCCCATCATCTTCAATTTCAGAGGATGCTTTACGTTTGTGCGACTTTCTTCGAGAGAATGTAGAATTGGGCATACTATGTAGTTGAGCGCAAGTTAACCGCGTTTCACTGCGACAGCCACAAACGCGTTCTTTGTTTGGCTCCATCTGGCTTACGTGAGAATTCATTTCGCTCCTCACCCGAGCATCCTAGGTTGCTGGCACGCCACTGCCATGTTTTCTGCTCTCCGTACCTGCGCTCGCCTATCCCTGCGGGCGCCAGGCGTCTGGCGCAGTCCTTCTACGACGCTCTTCAGCCTTCTATCTCAATCACGCTCCTTCCACCCGACACCTTCCTCGTGGGTTACCATGAATCAGGCAATGAAGCGCAAAAAACCACAGAAGATTCTCAAATCTAAATCCCCACTGCTGAACAACTGTCCACAACGCAAGGGGGTCTGCACCCAAATTTTCAAAGCAAAACCGAAGAAACCTAACTCTGCTAATCGAAAAGTGGCTCGTATCAAGCTATCTACAGGCAAGACGCTCCAGGCCTACATCCAAGGAGAGGGGCATAATCTTCAAGAGCACAGTGTTGTTCTTGTTAGAGGCGGACGTGCACAGGATCTCCCTGGTGTTGGGTATGATTGTCTTCAGTTTTTTTTTTTATATCCTTCTTGACCAATTACTGTTAGTTATAAAGTTGTACGGGGAGCAATGGACTTTGGCGGCGTCGTGGGACGTGCGACTGCACGAAGTCGATATGGGTATGAACTTGTAATCTTGTTTCTAATTACCTCAGTACTAAGAAGTGAAATCCCAGTGCGAAGAAACCTAAAAAGTAATCTAACTTCTCAATATAATCTTTCTAACTTGGTCAATGCTGTGAATGTCAACTACAAGTGCAAATGCAAGGGTATATGTGCAATGCAGTGTTTCATGCTGGTATGAGGTTCCCTGTGTCCCTCAACTGCGCTTCCCGGTCCTTCTGAGTCCTCAGAAGCTTCTCGATTTCGCAATTCAATGCCCAACACCAGGCATCGCGCTCTAGCCTGCTCCTCGTTCGAAAGACGAATAACTTGCGCTTTTCCGACAGTGCAGGAAGGGTTTTCGAAGACGTCGACGGCTCATCGAGATTCAAGTGCTCCAATCTCGGTCTTTGTGGATAATACCAGAGCATAAATAGCATTTCCTCTTCTGGATCTCCCGTTTCAAGACCATCTTGGTATCTCCGGGGATCTGGGCCGACATTGGCTTTGTACTGGCCCTTCGGAAGTGCTATGGCAGCGAGATATCCAGAACAGACATAAGCGTCCAATAAACTCGTCTTCCTGTGCATTGTCTGGTGGAGAGATGAGTCAGGCTTGATGCGAAATTGTACGAGGTGGCCAGCGGATAAGAAAAGCTGTATATATCTGTCAAAGGAAATGCAGTTCGGCTTGTTGGTCAAGTGCGAGACAAGTTTTCAACTGACTTATACTGTCCCCAGAGTCCTTTCCGAACAAACAACTTTCCTCCTTTAATGATGGATTGGCACCCCTCCACTACACACCAGCTGTACAAAGATCCCAAAGCTGGCATCGGAGCTCCCATATCTGGAGGAGACTCCGGGGGAAATTCTTGGTCTCGAACAACACGTGTAAGTGGAGTGATGCGAGGACGGCGACTTTGGGCGACATCCATTTCTTCTTTCGCGTCCATACGATGTCTCTGCTTCCAGTACTGTACCAGCGCTCGAAGCCGCTCAATCCATTCGGCTGCGATGCGGCACGAGTGCGCCTAAAATACCTAATGTGAGTGAATGTGAATGTAGAGGGGAAATTAAAATTAAAGCGACCTCAAATCTCACTACGTGACCGGTGGTGAGAAGGAGTTCGAATGAGCGCCGAGTTCGCAAGAGAATCTTGTCTTCTGCCCTGCGCAACCCTTCCTCGCCGCCCTCATCATCATCATCTGCCAACGTTCTTTCCTCTGTTTGAACCTCCCACATATCAAAGTTCTGGCCGATAAGCATCTCCCTGTGTGTCGCTTCTGGTACCGGATGGGAAGCTCTCCGAATCACTAGAATATCGCGAAGGTCATTCACACCAATGGCATACATGATTTGCATTGTGCCTCGATAATTCTCGGTCTTGCGAAGCGATTCGGCATAGGCGTCAATGTTACCAATGTTTGTCGCCAGCCCCGGGGGCGATGGGGGATAAGCATGGTTTGGCGTCAAGACGAATAAGTTGCCGTCGTGAGTGGACAGGTAGAGGCTTTGTCTCAACTGAGAATTGGTACGAATGCGTTCAACGTAACCCTCTACTGCCGGAGGTTCATACAGACGCGTTCCATTCTTAAGGTGGATATGTGTAGGATGGTGATCAGCCAGACGAATTTCAAGTACAGGAGGCCGGAAGGACTAGGAGAACGTAAGTTCTTGTGTAAGATCGGCATATAAGGACATCAACTTCACCTGCTTTAATGCTAGGCCGCACAGGACGGACCAGCATCTTTCCTGACCATAAATGTCGTTGTCTAACCATACCCAGTCAAGGTCTGTTTCCTGTCGCCATACAAGCTGTAAGGTCTTTCCTTGTTGTAGCTCGCGCTCAATGAGGTCTTTCCAGTCTGGAACGGAATTCAACGAGTTCTTGCACAGCGCAAGAATGTTTTCGCGCGTGAAAATCCTGTACAGGTGTTGGGTGTCTTCCGCCGGTGGTATATCAATCTTAACGCTGGCGTTCACTCGCGGATTTCGCACATCTAGAGTTGCCGGAAGTGTGTGACCAAGCTGTCTCCTGTCACACTGATCAGCAAATTGCCGCGCCATACATGTATATAGTATGTACCATAGAAGCCAAGTCCAATCAGAGGCCCGGGAGCGGCTTTTGTGCTTAAATATAAATATATTAGTACCCTCTCTCGTTCGATGAAGAAAGAGTCGTTTCTTGGATCCTTCACGAATGGGCCGTGTGGGCGGACATGTCAAGCAGAACGTAAAGTCAACAAAAGAATAGAGTGTAAGGTGAGTCCTGCCCGATACGAGGGGTATCACGAATGCGAGATGCTTATGTCCTTTGAACCACTCTTTGCCAGGAAGGCTCTAAAATCTCCATGTCAACATCCACTTCCAAGAGAAAAGATGCACTCTCATACATAATCGGTGTAGAGTTCAATTCTGTCTCTACGCCAGGCCACTAGATATTCTGCCCAATTCGCGTCGGAGAGATCACCAGTCGTCCGATGTACTCTTTCGTCGAAGCGATAATTCACGCCAACGGACTCAGACCTAGAGTAGTATGTCCGCACCAACATCCTGTCTGTTCTTAAGTTAGTCTCAAATCCTGTGACGCGTCATGAGGAAAACAAGTTACCTCTCATAATGGTGTCTCCCCAGTCGAGACTTGCTGACGAAGGAGAACCCGCAACATGAGATGATAAATCCATAGCTGCCTCGGCACTAGTGCCGACCGATGACTCAGGATCCGTCCGTCCTAAAACCTCCTGTGGTAGAGCAGGTTCCTCCTCCGGTACAGGTTCAACATAGTGTACGAGCTTTCCTTTACCCTTCAAATTCCGCCCAGCCGGTATTGCATCATCACTCCGAATTCTTGTCGAAGGCGTATCCACTCGACCTGGACGTGGCATCTCCGCACCGCGAGCTTTGGAGCCGCGAAACGAATGTTGTGATGGGCGCAGAAGAGAGGTGCTCGATGATGCGTCACCACCGTAGAGAGAACCGCCTCCATCGAATAAGGCTCCATGTTCGTCAGAGATCGCGTCGAAGTACAAGCTAGTCGGCGCGGTCACATATGTCGCATGGCCAATCGAAGACGACGCTCGTGGCAGGTCTCGAGACGTTCGGGTAGAATGGAGTGGCACTTTGCGTACTGAGTTACTAGCCATAGAGATTATATCTCGAGTAGCTTCAGTCTCTTTCAATATGTTTACCCCCAGAAACTGGCCAATCTCGAAGCTGTTTCCGACCCAGTGGCTTGTCTGAGTCGCGACCTTAGTCCGTCTGCGCCGCCAAATATGCGCCCACTCGCTGTCTCTCCACCGACGAAACATTTCTTCGATGACATTACGCTCCTCGTCTTCGCCCCAATCTTCTGGGCTACCGCCCTGGCGAATGAAGAAGCTAAATGCGTTCCGCTTGATTACTTCGGAAATCTCGTCCAGGTCCTCGCCTCCTCGCGAATTGGACTGTGAAACGCCTTGTTCAGCTTGCTTGATGACTTTCTCCGGCATAGGACCAACAAACACTCGCCGGCGATTGTCATGGTCATGATGAGAGACATGAGGTTCTCCAGCCGAAGAGACAGCTATAGATGATGGAAGATGCTCTGAAACCATGCAAGCACTACTTGAGGCATTAAACCATGTTCAAAGGTGCCGACCCCAAGTGGAGTCGGCTGACAGATCGCGGTGCCTGTGATTTTGGTACCCTAACCATAGACAAGGGTTTGTGACAGGCCCGGGCATGTATTGAATGCATTAACACTTGATTGCCACCATGGGCATTCACTCAATTCAATAAGTGGAGATAATTCATTATACAGATATAGAGTACATGTAGAATACAATGTTGAAAAACAATGTCCTATTCCTTCCGGTTACGGAGGAGTTTGGTGTCGCTTATAATTTCTCCGAAGTTGAACCTTCTTGAGCAAAGTAGCTCTTCTCCATCAACGCATGCGATTCCTTGACGTACTGCTCTGCCTCGTCCCTATCAAAGCTAAAGCAAAAGTTAAAATCCATCTGGGAAAAAGGAAGCCAGACTCACGCAGTCTTCTTGCCTTTGACATGCATGTCAGGCTCACGAAGAGCAAAAGGGTTAACATCAGTCGAGGGATTCAAGTTGGCGAGGCTATGATTGACAAATCTATGTGTCGTCTCATCTGACCTGACGGCGTACAGAACATCCAGAAGTTTTGCGTCAGGCGGCAAACGCCAGTAATCAATTGCGATTTCAGGAGCAGGTTCATTAGTCCTAAACATGGATGAAAGTTATATTATAGCTTGTCTCTGCCATGGAAAAACATCTTACCATTCAGGGATACGTCCTGCTTCCAAGTCTTGAATACATCTTGTGCTGGAAAAATATGACACACAGTAGAGTACAGCAGTCTGTGGAAACTCACTATGTCAGGACGGCCTCTTCTTCAAGATAACCGACGAAACGATGGCACGTCTTTGGTGATAAAATGTATGATAAAACTAAAGATAAATTAACGTCAACATAACTCCCAGATCGGCCAAGAATAACGATACTGACAGAATAAGTTATAGAACACTCCTTGAGCACCGAGAACTAATGATCGAAAGAACCAAGATGGTTTTCTCAATGTCATAAACGTCCTGGGGATAAATCAAAGGTAAGCTTCTTCCTCCGTCAAACATGGAGACTACGGACATCAAGTGCATACGCTCATTCTCTGCTTCCTCCAAACATGTGTGTATCCTGCATCAGCTGGTGAGTTAAAAAGCTCCACAAAGAAACAATACACTCAACCATCCGCTATCCCTGCGCTAACGATTCTTTGAATACCATTACAACATCCCAAAATAGCCCTGATACTCACCATCAGACGCAAGCTTGTTAGATGCCGCAACGTTGCCGCAACCATTCCTGGCACACCCGCAATACTTTCCAGGAAAAGTATGCGCTGAAACAGATTATTTTTATAATCAAGTTGTTAGACGTTATACTTACATTGAGCCATGCGCGATCATCCAGGAGAAGACCGTGATCTCTCAACTGTTGCAAATTCATCTTTTCGTCAGGTTTAATGTGTACATGTTTATATCTTGACACCAGATCAAACAAGGTGCGCGCTAGTTTAACCATGCCGTAGGCCAACTTGTCTGGAAAGGTTGTAGCCTCGCGATGGAGCACCTATCATATTTTGAATTCCACATTCATGACTTGGCAGTGATATCAATTTACCTCAACGGCTTTGAGCTCGTCTGGTGTATACACAGGATGGAAGAGGACCCAATCCCCTCTCACCATAGTAGGCACCGTGCTCACCGCATCGGGCTGGGTAATAGTTGCATTCTTCACAGCAACTAAATCCTCTGTAGTAGAAGACCTTGTATTGGTGGGATATCATTACAAGCGCTTTAAATACTCGCGTTTATGTGGCCCGACAGATGTAGAATGCGCAGGTTTGTCCGTAAGTGCGTTGTACTGAGGAGCGCCCGACGTAATCGATCTGTGACCGGCAAGTTGTCTCGTGATCGGAGCTCGAATTGACAAAGCGGAGGGAACTTGAAGAACCAGAGTCCGCGAGCAGAAAAAGGGAGAGCGGCACAATTGTGCAGCAGCACCCGTAGAGATACTGGACTTGAACATCGGTATAACTTTGAAACAATGATCGTCCTCAGCGGGCCCCGCTCTCCATTATATGGCAGTGGTGCTGCCGTGAAGCTCCGAGAAACCAATCATATGCTTCCGATATCCACCGAAAGCTGACTACACATCATTTGTTTCAATTGCGACGGGCTATGTAACCGATGAAAAGGGATTGAACGAAACAGCGGTCTCTCCGGCTTCATCACGTATCATATGTATCATGGACGTATCAGTGCAGTGTGTGAAATTCTCATGAACTTTCCCGCGCCTATCACCGACGCCGTACTTCCTAAATTGGACCTGCGATTGCGGAGGAGCCCGGGATGACGTCATGGAGCGATCTTGATTGATTAATCAGTCGTAACGATCTGACTACAGCCTGCGCGGCTGACCGACCCTAGGTCAAACACAGAACTTGAATCCCAATCCAATCCTTCGACAATCTCAAAACTTCAAAAAAAAAAAAAAATCACTTGCCTACGGCACAGCGTCAAATGACTTTAAAAAGTTGGTCAACTTTGAATCTGAAGCGTGGGGGGCGCATGAGGCCAACATGCGGCCAGTCCCCTCCCACGGACCTCCATCCAAAAGCCAATCGATCTGCATTACTACTGCTTCGCGGTATCAGGAGAAAGACATACATGTACCCCAGGGTCTCCGGGAGAAATAAAAATCTGGGGTTCAAAATGTCAAGATGAAGATCTACGACCCACTATATCTTGATGATGAGCTTCCGCGAACGTTACAACCAGTGACCACCGTTCTTCTGCTTACTTCTGTCGGTACCTGTTGGATATGTTCTGATCACGAGGAACGGCTACCGGAAAAGCCTCGTATGTTTTTAATCGAGAAAAAAAGGCTTGGGTGTCCTGACCACAAGAAAACGCCTGCCAGGACAAATCAATCGATAATCAAAAAGTCATGTCTGGACCATTCTACCCACCTTCCTTTCCGTTCTCTCATTTTTTTTTTCCTGATCCGGACCTAGGCTCTCCAGATGTAAGATCAGGAAGCGTAACCTCCACGATCAGCCTACCCAGCCTCACGGCGCAAGATCTGTGTATGTACAAAACACGAAGCTGAACTGCGAGGCAGCCGATCCAAGAAAAATCTGCAGAAGGTTCAAACTCAGTTCCTCATTGACCACTCCAACGATCCTCTATTATTATCATGAGTATCCAACCTAAGATTAACTTCATTTCCGCCACTGAATGCCAACCGATCGCTCAGTTCGCGAAGATGTATTTGAAAATGCACACGTATGGGGAGGATAAGTCTACATTCTCTTTTCCGGAAGGACCCTCGTCGCTTATTCAGATGGAACGAGGCTATGGGGTACAGTGGCTCACACCAGCCTCATGTCTACAGAGAGACATCCGCACGAGTTGCCATCAAGACGGTTCCGATAGTATACTGAACATCGGGCAGGAGCCGCCTATCTGAAGAGCCATCTAATCATCTGGGATACTGGCTAATTAGAAAACCGGTTGAAGGATGAAACGAGGGGACAGATGGGCCACCTGACCTGACCCTTTCGCAGAGATAAAGTGGCTCGTTGAACGCGTCGTGTCAGAGGAGGCTAACATGTAAAAATGTCAAATGAAGAGGCTGATATGGATTTTCATCTGGAGCCGTTCATTCTCAGTAGTAATTATAAAGGCGACAGAAACAGGGTGTCTGAATCCAAGCGAGGAAGTTCTGCTGATGGAGCAGGAAAAGGTCACGTCGGAAGCATACGTCAGCTGTAACAAAACTGTATATTAAGGCCCGAGGACTCAGGGTGGCAATGATAGTAGTGGTAATTCTTTGACGCCAATCATCTGGTTAATGTTATCGGCTGGATCAATATACCAACCAGAGTTAGAGAAGTAAAGTCCAACGTACTTCGGCAGCGTCATTGGGGAATCCCAAGCGCCTCGTTTTGATGGAATTTAGCTTTGGATGGATATGTTATGGAAGTGTTGCGATAGTTGGGAATGTCATAAAGGATATTTTAGTATGAAATTTGGATTCAAGGGCTTGTTCTAGTCGATGATGAAATAGCTATATGTCACTGAGTCATGTGCGGATTTGTACATACAGAGAAGACGGCTGTTTGCCACACCAGTAATGCGGCGAGACGGATTGGTAATCAAGGGAAGGTAGAGATTTTGACAAGTTTCCTGTGGCACAACAGGGGAAATAAAACCAATGGAGAAGGCCAAGAAGGATGCAAGGCCCTGGTGGTGGACCCGCACGGGTTTGCGAATCGCGCGGGAAGCTGGTTGACAAGCTGGTAAAAAACAGCTGGTCATCGATAGGTACTGTTGGGGTGGGAGTTTGGCATGATCGCAGCAGAAGTCGACATGGGAAGTTAATTTCCGAGCAGGGCAGATTTACCATAGAGGTTGGTAGAGAAAGAATCGCAGGATGAACTCGAGGCAGATCTATCTAAAGGCGAGCCCGATGACAGAATGATGAAAGACCCCTCAAGTAACAGCAGTACCCGTGGATTAGAAAAGATGGAGAATTGTGGCGAAGAAGCCTGAGCGTGACTGGGATGGCCAGAAAGGGATGGAAGAACAGATGTTAAAAGGGAGAACGGATGGAGGAAACTACGCAGCCCATGGAGCAGACGTATGGAATGTTCTCGCCGCTCATGCAGGACACAGGCTGGCCTGTCGGACGCCCCGCGGTGGGCCTGACTCCCGGCCGTACGCCGTCCATGTATCCCCGGTCGCCGGCCATGGACTATCCGTCTCCAGCCCTGTCGAATGGCTCTTCCTCGTATGCACATCCACAGCCATTCATGAGTGAGTATCCGCAGCTCGAGCCCAGCATCGGGCCCACTCGGGGCCACGGGGGGACGACACGGGGAGCGGGATTCTCGCAGAAGGTGCTGGGACGGCCGTCATCGTTGGCAGTGAGTGTCTGTGGGAGCGACTTGTGTTCATTGACCGAGCTCGGGTAACGTTTAGCGGCCGAATGGAGTTGCTTATTCGGGGACTGGTCATATGTTGACAGGCAATAACAACGAGGAGGCGACGCCGCTGCGCCATGCTCGCCCGTCCCTCACCATCCCAAGCCCCGCCGAGCCCTATGACCCAATGACCCCCTCCTCCACCCCCGAGCCCCACCTCCACCCCTCACGTGCCCTTCCACGCGCACCGTCCCCTGCCCTCAGTGCCGTCTCTGACCTCACAACCGCCTCGGCCGCCTCCCGCGCCCCCACCAAGCCTGCAGACCCCCTCGCACGACCCAGGGGCAAGAAGCGCCACCTCGAGGACCACGATCGCAAGGCCATCTGCCTCTACCACCAGGAGCACCCCCAGGAGCGCCAGGAGGACATTGGGAAGGAGTTTGACGTCGAGCGCAGCACGATCAGCAAGATCCTCAAGCAAAAGGCCAAGTGGCTCAATATACCAGATACCCCCGGCGTCCGCGTCTCCAAACACAGGCGAGTCAACCGTGCCAGGCCATCGTCCGTCTGCTATCCTGACCACTCACTGCCCAGACCGTCCAAATTCCCAGAAGTCGAAGAAGAGCTGCGAAAATGGGTCGAGGAATGCACAGCGCGGAAAATGGCCATCAGTGACAACTCTATCCGCGAACGAGCCAAAGAAGTCGCAAGGGCACTCGGTATCGCCCCCGAAAAATTCAAGGCCTCGTCTGGGTGGGTCGAAAACTTCAAGTCTCGCGCAAACATCCGTGGCGGGATGTGGCATGGCTTCAAGAAGAGCGCAGCACGCATCATCGACACTGGCTCGCCCGACGCCGCTGTCTCCCCCTCTGCCTCTGTCTCTCCCGTCCCTGGCGCGCTCTCGCCCATGAACCCCGCGTACATGTCCCGCGTGACTATGGACACCATGTCCCCGCATCGAGACACTGACATGGAATTGGGCGCTTCCCCAATAGCAGACCAACACCACGCGGCACCAACGCCTGATGCCGCCCCGTGGTCGTCCGGTGCCGACGTCACGCCTTCCCAGCCCTCACCGCTGTCTGCCCACTCAGTGTCCACCGTCGTCCCTTACCCGCATCTGCAACCCTACCACCTCGTACCCCCCGACACCAGCAGCTCCCATACAGACCACCAATTCATCCCACCAGAACACTATGGTCCCCGTCGTGTCCCTACTGCCGCAGAAGCGGAGGAATACATCGACGCGCTCCTTCACTTCATCGACAGGCAGCGTGAGGACTTTATCAGCCAGGAAGCGCGCGACGCCCTTCATACAGTCAAACTTGCTCTCTTCAGGGAGTCACATGGGATTCTTTAAAGGCCCACTTCACATTCTCTCCGGTGTTACCTGATTAACCATTCGTTCTTGCGATATTTTTCTCCTCTGTTACAGCAGGACACTACGCATTGTATACAACCCTCCCTCATGTATCCCCTTACTACTCATCCGTTATCAGTACTCCATAATTAAGTATTAGTCTAGTTAGTTAGGCATCTGACAATTCGTCACCATGCTAGCAATAGCGTCTACTGCTCACCCGCCCAGTGTCATCTCCCTATTCATAACATCCCGTACTTAACAGCGACCGTCAATTATTACGCCTTCATTCCATCTCATTGTAATTCTTCGTGAGAGGAATCTCAATTGGACTCCTGAAGACCGTAAATGCGATCGAGTATCCCACCTGATAGCTCAGCACCAATTTTTCTACTGGTGGAGATCATTTGAGTTCTCCGAGGAGCGTGTTGTGCTGTGGTTCCCATGTACGTACAGAGCTGTAAACACTTCGAAGTTCGGAGAATCCCCATTTTATACTCACAGGAAGAAGATCATCCTTGGTTCTCCAGGTCGCGTGTTCTGCCTGTACAACTCTACTCAAGTCTTCAGACGAATATCGCTGAGCTTTCTAGGTTGCGAGAGTGTGTGTGCGTGTTCCTATAAAATTATAAGCAGTACATACAACATTAGATTGTCCAACGAGTCAAAGATGGGACGGGGCGAGTAATACAAACGACTCGTAAGGAGCTAACGTTATTCATGGTGGAGATCACCGCCCCATCTAATAGTAACTCAAGGGAATAAGTAGATACAACATGGACACGAGGCGTTCACAGCTTATCGTGGTGACCAGCCCATATGCTGATGTCGACTATCCAGCATTTCCATGTCCTGATCACCTCCAGTTGTACCTTCCTGCGTCATTCTTATTGGGACTGCGGCACCCATATGACTGAACTGTGGTTCCCCGGCCAGCGCCGCCTCGTACACTCTGTGCATCTCGGCCGCCTGCTCTCCAGCCTCTTCATACGAGTGACTGTATTGTTCGAGGCCGTTGATACACGCTTTTACATTTTCATTGCCCATACGTGCAAGGAGAGTACCAGCTTGGATGCAACTGACGTGCATGACTGCAGGATCGAGTCGCTGCATCGGAATGAGTTAGATCGATATCGGACCAGACGGCCAAGAGAGAGCTACGATGATCTAAAAAGCTTACCAGATAACCATTGGTAGTCAGCACCTGAGCCTAGACCAGCCCATAGAGTCAACAAGAGAGCATCCGGTGAGACAAAACTTACTAATCCGGATATTCGAAGGGCACCGTGCAAGGCCTCTTCCAGGACCTTTCGTTTAACCTCCTCGATGCGTAGATTGTTAGGCTCCACGGTTCGGTCATTGATTTCTTTGACGCCGAAATCATCAAGAGCATTGAATAGGATGATCCACATGACATGATAGGTGGCGTCACTAGCGCAGGATGACACAGCCTAAAAGCATGAATGGGTCAGCTGTTTCTCAACGGAACCTGAGAAGAACGAACGAACAGAGACAAAATCCCATTCTCCCTTGAAATTACTCGGAACACCAACAGTACTAAGATATTTTTCACGCCACGCTGAAAGTTCCAGGGTGAATCCGTGGAGAATCTCAAGAGGGATACCTTCCGCATCCGTAACTGGTTTCCATAATTGTCTGGACATATTTCGCGCAGTGCGTGCCAGAGAGTGAGCTGCACTATAATACCCCTGTTGGTTACATCAATAAGGGACGCACGTCCACCGTTACGGTATTCCCACTTACCAAAGCCTGCCAAGTGCCATCACGCAGTAAGAGAGAGGAGTAAAGAAGGACCTCAAGGCCCAAAAAACTTACTTCTAGTTGCTCTCTTGGCGATTGAAGAGGTCGACCATGAGCATCCAAACTACCTGCGACAATTGGGTCCCCAGTATAAAAATCGATATCATAGTCCCCATCATCAAGGACTGGCTTCCGTCGATAATACGCAGAAGCATATGCGTCACAAAAGCACGCCATCCACCAGGCGAACACCATCATCGCCCGACTTTCTGGATCTGCTATAGATGCCAGCGTAGATTTGTGATTGATCTGGAGGGAACTGTGAGTACGAACTTCCGAGGTTTGACGTGCGAAACCACATGCTTGTAAATCCAGGAGATGGCGCGTCGCCGCCGTCAACCAAAATCCACGGAAGCCTGAAAGTCTAAGTTAGTCGTTGTAAACGGCCAAAAAAACATTTTTTTCTATACCAGTAGGATCGTCGACAATTTCTGAACAAACGAGGTCAGCACAAGGATTGAGCAGTCATGTATTACTTACGACTTTGGAGAGGTTCGATTAGCAATCCTATAACTACATGGTCCGTTCTGGGCATTCGATGCACTTTTAACGCTTCTGCGAGGTCACGCGCGCGATCAATTAGGGTTTTGGCTAGTAGGCTTTGATGACCAGGTCGCTGTCGGTCTGCAACGAGTAGTGGGTGCTCAGAAAATTTGGCGCCCCATGCAAGAACGGTAGCCACTAGGGCAGGGTGTAAAGGTTCCTTGTTGTTATTGGATGACGTCGATGGATGTAGTTGGAGGCGGTCGCGGAATTGGGCGGGATTCAGGAGGGGAAGCCGAGTATGGACAATTTGGAAAAACACTTCCACGAGGTCCAATGTAAACCTGTTGACAATGGAATTATGTAGTCAGATGGATAGCGCGGTCAATAAAAATGAATGATGAGAACTGAATGAACGAAAGTAAAAGATGTTCAATATGAACATAGATGCCCCTTATATGAACTGTGAGATAACGCTCAATGAAAACATACTTGGCCTTGAAATTATCGTCTCCAAGTAGAGAAGCCTGGTTTCCCCAAACATCGTATGGAGAAGGTCTCCTCCCGGGCACAGGAGAGAATGAGTATTGATCCCTGGAGAGTTTGACAATAATTGTAAGGTATTTCAAGGTAATGCTTACTCGGTTGACTCAGGTGGCGCAAAAATATACATTAGAAGTTCTCGGGTCGGTGTGGCGAGGGTTACATGTGGATGAAAACCATATTTGACTCCAAGAGGAATATTTTGAGAATTCGGAATCGGCGGCGGCGCCATGGAGACACTATTGTCTAAAATGGACGAGGACCTGGAAAGGATATAAGAGACGCCCATTTAACACAAATCAAAATGGTGGCACATCAGCAGGGCTGCCGGAGATGAACCACTACGTATGCCGGGTGTCAGTGGCGATCGAAAAGCATGATACCACAAGGAAGAGAAAGGCACCTGGGTGATGGAGGTTCAGCGAATCGACCGAGTACGGCACTAGGTTTCCCAGAGGGATCCAGGACAGCATACTTGGTTGCCGCTGCTGAGCTACTATTCCTAGGTCTCCGGCCAAGAGAAGCGTTGCGCTTCTTCTCACTCGTAGCTTGTTGGATGACGTGCCTATTGAGGGTATAAAGGGAGTAAACGCGATAAGAATGACGACACGAACGTGCAAGGATAGTTTTTTGACAGGCAATGCTATGTGCGGGTCTGGTGGTAAGAGCGGGAGAGTGGAGGGTCGTGAAATTGCGAAGATGGTTACCTGACACTGAACAGAGATCAGAATGAACAATAGATACATGCATATTACAAGGAGTCAAAGATCACCTTTTCCTGGCCCGGTAATCGGTTACACTTGACCTTTCTCGACCTAGAGCACCAAAACGTGAGCCATGAAAGGGTGGTGTGACCGTGGAGACGGACCTGCAGGCATCGCAAGCAGTATTTTGTTTGCGGGGTGGTGGCTGGGACTTGTTATATTCGGCAATCTGGCTCTGAAGCGAGTGAGATGATTGAGTGTAGGCTGGAAGAACGCGTTCGATGATGAGCTTGTGATGGCGCGGGGCAAGAGCAGGATCGGACCTGTCTGTGAGACTACGGAGTCGTCTGATATATTGGGGGCGTCGTGTTGCATATGAGGAGCAAGGAGACGGGAGAGAAGACGGAAGGAGGGAGGAGAAGACTCGTTTAGCATCGAACCGTTACATACTTATAAACGGTCGAGGAATACTAATAGAGCCAAGCAAATGTCCCGATCAGGCAACTCCTCCCAAGACATCGCGTCGGGTTCGGAACCGAAAATTTGCTCTCTCCAACACCCATGGTCAAGGTCGAAATCGTAGAAGAAAAGGACGTCGCCGCGTCTCCCTACGCCACCGACGACGAGTCCCGCACCTCCTCCTCCGCTTCTCTCTCCTCAGTCTCCTCAGAGCTCTCTGCTGACGAGACATTCTTCGACCGTGTCGCCGCTCTTGTAGACATTGTCCCACCATCCACTCGTCATACAATTTCTTCGCGTATCTCCAAGACAGCATCTATCATCAAGCGCGGAGGGAAGTTTGCGGGCAACGTTGTCTGGGTCCTCACTACATCCGCCCTGCTTGTTGCACTTCCGCTGGCACTCAGTCTGGAGGATGAGGCCAAAATAGTCACCCAAGAAAAGGAGATGATGGAACAGCAGCAGGGTGCTCAACAGGTGACTCTTTCTTTGCCTCCTGGTAGACCGTTCTGACACATCACAAGATGCTTGCTCCTTCCTCATACCCGACTCCCGGTTCAAACCCCAATCAACCGAAGGCACTTGTCCCGCCTGGTTTCTAGACCTCATGATATATCACCATGACTCGAGGGAACATACAAAACTCAGCATCCGTATTCCCTGACACCCACGGCGTGCGCTATTTTCGATGCATCCATGAGACCATACGCTCCAACCTACCTCGTCTGGAGGATTTGTATAATACTAGTCTACAGATTCGTCCCTCGGACATCCCCCGCTCACTCCAGTCTTTAGTTCTATCTATGCTATCGCCGTACCATCTTAATGGTCATTCTCAGTTTTCGTCCTTCGTCTTGAAATGGACACATCTCAGCAAGGATTATATCTATAAAGAAAGACTTCAAGTGCCTGTCTACTGCTTGGACACTTCAGGTGGTCGTCAAGTCAAATCGACAATGAGTATATAAACGATTAGAAGAACACCCACAGTGATGGGTGTTTGGACACCCAAGTTTCTATCTATTGTAAATTTAGTCTCACTGTGGGCAACGCTGAAAGGTAGCGACTGAGATAGGTGATTGCATGGTCATCGATTTCCGATGGTTCGCACATTCCGATAGCAACCCAGTCTCCAGGAACACCAACATCGTCAATGTAGCGCCGGACTACCTCATCCGGGCCAAGGGCAGGCCACCACACGGTCTGAGCAGCTCTTGCAAGGGCCAAAGCGACTGCTTTAGGAAGATTTGGTGCACGGGTCGGAGGGCGTAGCATGATGGAAACCAATTTGAGCAAGTAAGTCGTATGTCAGTGTAGGTGGCCGAGGGAGGTTAATTGTTCCCGAGATTGATTTGGGATTGCTATGAGATTGGCCAAGACTTGGGCAATGTCAAAGACCTAGAAAAGCATGATTTTCACGTCGCGGCAGAAAAGGTTGCCGAGGTGAGAAGCGTACACATACCGGACGTATTTTCGTCTTTCCATGGTTGAGCTTCCACCAAATGGGTCAAACTGCGAGTAATCGGCAAAAGGTCTGTTGGTTGAACAGTTAATTACACATGTTCGTGAGGACCTTATCCTCAAACAAAGAGCGCTCCAGGTCGCATTATGGTGGCCGTGGGGAACGCGGCTTTGACACGCTCCTCACCCTCAGCCTTCGGACATTGCTGACGCGTTCAGATGCGATACATGGACAAGTTCGTGATACTTCAGACTCGGCTGCGATTTTTAGTTGTCCTCTCGGCACCATCGACATGTAAGTTGAAACTCCTATGTCCGGGCGTCAACAATCAACTTCGATATCTCAAAAAAAAACATGGCACGTGTACTTGGTCTCATAGTCCCGGCCCGTGAGGTTGTGAACGATATCCGAGTCTCTAAGGCACTCTGCAATCTGGTTTTCGTTCCGAACGTCCTCGTTCATGAGTTGGTAACTATTTGTCAAAGACACTTCAACCAATCTGACTCGGATCGCCCATGGGCTCGAAAATACGCGCCTCGTCTTCATCGCGGTGGTAAGTGTTATCTTGTGTGCCCAATTAAAGTTTTAAACTTTTCTACGGTATTGTCCCGGGCCGACGCATGAGGCTACTCCCACTCACCCAACTTGAAGCGCATGTTCTACCCCTGCGGTGGTCATAATTTTCCTCAGGTGACACATGTACACTACTTTTTCGATATTTCTCGATCCACACACAATGACTACACCAATGATTACTGCCGCCGATTTCTGGCGTTTTTTTCTGCATGGGTGTAGATGAAGGTGTAATTTCTTTTTAGTGATAGTCCCGCCCAAAACCGCTATCTTCTAATTCCCTTGATCAAAAAAATTGAAAAGCCTCTGGCACCAAAGATACGAAAAATTATTTCCGTATCTGCAGATTGGCTTGTAATAGTCATGGAACGGGTCCAGCTATACTAAACAAAAGTTCGAAACCAATGACCACCGCAGGGGTCGAACCTGCAATCTCCTGATTTACAATACATCGTAGTCAGACGCGATGCCATTTCGCCAGGCAGCCTATGTTCACAGGCTTACAAATCAACATCTGTGTCAACATTGTGATGAGTACTATCCATTAACAGAAATCCAATTATTAGTTAGAAATTATCAACTCTCGCTTAATAATCAACTCCCTTCGTGAGGATGTATTCGTCAAGGGGGCCGGTTGAAGCTATACAAGCTTGAAAGCGAAGAAGCTTTTAAGGAAGGCTCAGATACAACCAGCTGTCACACATTCATGCATTGCCATTCTTGGTCAAGATAAATCAAAATGCTTTGCTATTGGACTCAGATGCGAGGATAGTGTTCCTGACTCGTTTTCTTCCAGCTCGGCGCGCGGTCAGATAGGCTTGTTATGTGTTCAACTTAATGTGATGATTGCAATACAAGCCTCTAGATGCCATCCCCATCGAGTTGGATCAGAATCCAACCACCCCTCTTCAACCCATCAGCAGAATTGATAGGTCAACTAGTATTTCTAGAAACCAAGGTTTGGCTTGCTCAACTTTGCGTCCACAAAATATATCAAGCCACTCTTGCACCACCACTCCGTCACCGAGTGAGCTGGTTCGCTACCACACAAGCAACGTGACCAAAGGAGGGGGGTAGTCAACAGTATGGTCACAAATAGTCGCAGGACTTTGGAAGATTCAGTCTCATTCAGTTACATATTTGATGGCATGCTCACTTCGCCCTCGCCACATCTGGCTCAATAAACTCGCTAGGCTTTACTTTTCCCCTTGGAAGGTCTGAAGCCAAAATGAATAAACGCGGCCCAAGAAGTAGATGACACAGAGAATGGGTGACGGGTGCATCCAGGAGAATCGAATCGACTCACGAATCGGAACCGACGTTCTTCATGATAGTCAATTTTCCAGATGATGCTGCCTGGACCATTTGGGACTCGATGGATTTATTGATCTTAGCAGTAAGATCCTAGGGAGACCATGATAAATAGGATGATAGCATGTACGGGAGCAAGTGTATGCACCCGTTTCATGGCGGCCTGCTTCAATAGCGCGGGTTTCTTGGGCGTTATGTGCCGTTGTCCTTTCTTGGTATTTGCAGCAGCTTTTCGAGCGTGATGAGACGAAGAAGCTTTTGCAGTTAGTCCCTTGGTTTTGCCTTGAACCATATTGTTCACAAGATTTCGAGAAAAGAAAGCAAGCAAGGCGAGTGCAAGTTTGGTGCAGGGTTTGAATTTTTCCACGGTGTGCGGTTAGCAGGATCGTCCCGCCATTCACCGAACCATTATCAGCCCTCTGTCTGGCGGGCATGATTGCCTCCAAAGTCAACATTTTGCGCATCCAGCGTGCTCTCAAGGCCTCTGGAAATGTACGGTCTTTCTTCCTCGTCGTTCCTTAGTGTCCGAAGTAATTTCTTTATTCCAGCGTGCATATCACGACGTTGTCACGCTTCCCGGCCAGAAACCTATAGTCTCGCAGGGACTTCCCGGATATAGCGCAGTTAGTGGCCATGTCGTGACAGTCTTTGGTTGTACTGGATTCTTGGGGAGGTATCTCGTCTCAAAGCTGGGTGAGTGGGCCCATTCTCGATTTGCCTTATGCCTCATCCGGGAACAATGCTGTAGCAAAGTTGGGTACACAAGTTATTGTTCCTTACCGCGATGAAGATGAAGCCCGCATTTTCAAACCCATGGGCGATCTGGGTCAGATTGTTCGAATGGTAAAGATCGTGTGTTCTTGTCAAACAATGATTAACTCATGAACGTGGACAGGAATGGGACGTTCGCAACGAAAATCAGATTGCAGAGTGCCTTAGACACTCGGATATCGTTTACAACCTCACGGGGCGAGACTATGAGACCAAGTACGCATGACATTGGTTTTTTTACTGAAAGTTGATTTTTGGCGCCCGGACATAGGAATTTCAACTTCAAGTCAGTACATGTTGATGGTGCAGAGAGGATAGCTAAAATCGCAGCCGAGTCTGGGGTATCACGACTTGTCCATGTTTCGCATCTGAACGCGTCAGCAAAGTCCGAATCCATGTTCTACCAGACGAAGGCTGAGGGTGAGGAGCGTGTCAAAGCCGCGTTCCCCACGGCCACCATAGTTCGACCTGGAACGCTCTTTGGTTATGAGGATAAGCTCCTCACGAACATGGCAGGTGTGTAATGCGTTGTTCGTCCCGCAGACCTTTGGCCGATAATTACTCACAGTTTGGCCCATCTGGTGGAAGCTCAATCATGGAGAGACGAAAATACGTCCGGTACATGTAAGCTTCTCACCTCAGCAACCTTTTTGCCGCGACGTGAAAAATCATGATTTTCTAGGTCTTTGACGTTGCCCAAGCCTTGGCCAATCTCATGTCAATCCCCCAAATTTCCGGAACAGTTAACCTCCCTGGGCCATCTACACTAACATACGACTACTTGCTTGAATTAGTCTCCTCCGTCACGCTTCGTCCTCCTACCCGTGCACCAGTTCTTCCTAAAACAGTTGCTTTGGCCCTTGCAAGAGCTGCTCAGTCCGTGTGGTGGCCTGCCCTTAGCCCAGATGAGGTAGTACGACGCTACATTGACGATGTTGATGTTCCTGGAGACTGGTCGGCTGTTGGAATGGGCGAGCCATCGGAAATCGAGGACCATGCAATCACCTATCTCCGACGCTACCGCTCAGCGTGAGTTATGAGACGTTGTCTATTCCCACAACGAAACTCAATTTACAACAGAGAGAATTTTGTGCGTCCGGTGGTGTTCCCTACACGGCCGGCACCCATCACTGTGGGTGTTTCTCTAATGATTTTGAATGCTCATTGTTGATTGACTTTATGTCCAGATGTACGAGTAGTAGACAGGCACTTGAAGTCTTTCTTTATAGACACAATCTTTGCTGAGATATGTCCATTTCATAAAACAAAGGACGAAAACTGATGATGACGATTAAGATGGTACGCGATAGCATTGATAGAACTAAAGACTTGGAGTGAGCCAGGGATGACCGAGGGTTGATTCTGTATGCTCGAAATGAAAGTTGATACGGATAACCAGAGCTGACGGTGGCACCTTGCGAATAATGCCATATGTTTGAAGTCAATGAATGTTTTGCTTTTCAGTACACAGGTGTTGTGGATGAGAAGTCAGAAGTGAGTGGCCATTGCAACCGGCGTGAACTCATATATTCTCACCTGAGTATGCTAGAGATCAAGCCTTGGTTCCTAGTAAGTAGGGATGTACTAAGTAGAATTGAATTGTACTTGATGGTAGCTCAGAGTTGGTTCCTGAAATAAGAAATTGTCTGACAAGAAGTGCAATTTTCCAATTCACTGAGACTGAAGGATCATCTACACCTGCTCAGAAGAAATTATACATATGATAGGGTATTCAATGAACTCTGTCCTTCCTAGACTATCTGCAAAGCAATATAGAATTGTGCAGATAATTTGAAATGGCCGCCCAAACTTCTAACGGGTAACCTTTGAGTTGAAAAAATGACCACCGCAGGGGTCGAACCTGCAATCTCCTGATCATAACACATCGTAGTCAGACGCGATGCCATTTCGCCAGGCGGCCCATGAGAATAGTTGTATTGATTACATACATGATCAATGTACCGTGTGGATTTCTTGCTTGAATTATTTGCTTTTTTCGTCCCATTCCTTCATGCCCCGTCGTCGCCCAACAAAAGCTCGTAAAAGCAGCCAAAGATTACGACCCTTGAATCGCGCTGATGACAAAATCACCAGGTGGAATAAGCCTTCTGATATTCCAGTGGACGAAGAAGACTTCTGTATGTTTTTGCAAAAGAGATGATGTTATTTGCTCTACTAAAGTTTATATAGTTCACGCCTCAAAGGATCAAGTACTCTTGGAAGGCGATAATCAATGGCAACAGGATGACGACGATAACGAAGACGAAGTCTTTACTCTGAATGGCCTAGAGGAGGAGGATGATGATGATGACGAGATGATGAAGTATGAGGTCGGAGTCGATGGAGCGGAGGACATTGAAGAAATGGTCAGCAAGACGAAAAAGGGGAAAAAAGAGAAGAAGAAAAAGAAGAAAGGAGACTCATCCGAAGAGGATTCGGAGTCTGAGCAAGAAGAAAGCTGGGGGAAGAGTAAAACTGTCTGGTACTCCTCGAATGCGGCGCAGCTCGAATCGGACGATGAAGAGGGGAATGAATTGGAAGAACAAGAGGCGAAGAGATTGCAGAGTAAGATGAGGGAGGAGATGGAGGATGTTGACTTCGGGCTAGGTGATGCCGTGGATATTGAGGTAGTAAATGACAATGAGTACGTGCTTGCCCTACTTCGTTCCACGACGGGTGTTTGACAGCTTCGACTTTTCACAGTGTATTCGCAGAGCCTATGCCTACAGTGACCCAACAGCTTCCTCGAGACAGAAAGCTTTTACTCCGTCATCTAGAAAAGACCAGTCCGGAAACTCTGGCCTTGGCACGCGATTGGCAAGACGCTGTTGAAACTTTAGCAAGGACTCAAGAAAAAATGAAGAAGTAATGTTTCATTACGCCTATTTGATAAGTTCTGACCCGTAATATTATAGAATAGAGGCTGAGAATCCAGATGCTCTAAGTCTTGGTATGCTACATATATACTATCGTGAGCGTTTTTTTTTTTCGATACATGGTAATCTTATTGAAGTCACGACTCGACTCTATTTCAGAGGCCTCTCTGACGTACACCACAACTCTTGCGTTTTACCTGCATCTGGCAAGTTCGGAAAAGTATTCCCGACACCCTGAACTCTTGAAGGCCCATCCCATCCTTTGTCGCCTCCTAACTTTGAAACAGTCCCTTGTCACTCTCGAAGATCTTGACTTTGCTGCCTCAGATTCAGAAGGCGAGTCCGAAGATGCAGACGAGGATCAGGATGCAAACATGGCATACGAAGATATCATGCGAGATGGAAATGCTCTCTGGGATAACGAGGATCTGCGCCTGCAAGATGACGAGCTTGCGCTACTGCTGAAGGATCAGAAAGAAGCTGAGCTACGTGCACCGGAGCTACTTGAGCCACCGAAAAAGAAACGCAGAACCTCGAATGTTTCCACAAAACTTATCAATGCATCTCCGGTTTTTGATCTTGTTGAACCGAAGTTCGTATCTTCAAAGGCATCTTCATCTCGCAGTCTCTACGATTCTGCTGTTACAGACGCTTATGGAGAAGCTATTTCCCTCCAACGCGCAGATGCCGCCGATAAATCCGCACGCAAGAAATCTCTACGCTTCCATACGTCGAAAATTGAAAGTGCCAGCGCCAGACGTAAAGGCGCCCGGAGTCAGGCCTTGGGAGGAGATGACGACATACCATATCGTGAGCGGAAGAAAGAGAGAGATGCTCGTCTTTCCAGAGAGAACGTCAAAAATAGAGGACAGGGTGGTGAAGATTTGGATGACAACGAGCCCGAATCTCGAACAGAGATGAGGGGAAGAGACGACAATGAAGGCGCAGAAGACGCCAGTGGTTATTATGAACTCGTGAAGAAGCAGGCGAACTCCAAAAAAGAACAGAAGAAAGCCGAATACGAAGCCACGGTGGAAGCTGCCCGGTATGTCTCCTTGTGCTTCTTTGTATCATTGATTTTACATGTCCTTTTAAGTCCTGACTTTGGCGAGGATGATTCCGTCGGTCCACGTTCGCTCACACGAGCGATCTTGGCGAATAAAGGTCTTACTCCTCATCGTCCAAAAAGTGTTCGCAATCCCAGAGTCAAGAAACGCCTCAAGTTTGAAAAGGCGAAGAAAAAGCTTTCTTCACAAAAAGCGGTCTACAAGGGCGGGATTTCAGAGAGCGGGAGATACGACGGAGAGAGATCTGGTATTTCGAAGGTTATCAAGAGTATACGTCTCGGATAATCTGTCGATGCTGGAACTTGTCCTCAAGTTGTTCTTTGGGCACCTTTCAATCAGTAGTTGAAACGCTGTTATACGCGTCAGCAGGGGGAACTTTCAACCTCGACGAGCCAAGTTCCTCATCGAATGCCATCTCATGACAATGTTCAAATGAGCTTGCCTAAGTTTCGGGCTACTTGTTCGGTTGTATGATACTCTTTAAAGATTGTTTGAGCTACATCACATGAAACAATAACAATGGCATTCAGGAATTATCTTGACACGACACTGGTATCAACGTGCTGAAGCTCCATCTATATGGAATCACCATTTCGGCCTCCGCATGACGTTTTTCGCATGTAATGTGTTCTTCCCCTTTGCACCCCGCACACTCTGAAGTTCTTCGAACTTCTTTTTTGCGTACCGCTTCGCCTCCGCATCGTCCACCAGTTCGTCCACCAGTGTCCGTTTACGATTCGCACGAGTAAGATTCTCCCCACTGGCAGTCCCAAATGGTGTACTGGACGCAAGTATTGTGCCAACCTTGCATTATAAACATGTAAGCATCGATGTATATCGCAGCAAGCAAGTAATGATACCAACCGCAAAGTACTTTGGAAGGCCCTTGATTCCCTTTCCTTCACCTTCATCTTTCCGATAAAACCGTTTCGGGTCAAGCTGGTTCCGTAGGCGAAGGGCTTCCACCTCTCGGTACAACCGCGGAAGATCAGCCTCTGCCGGAGCAGGTAAATCGAACCAATCTGAACCAGCAGTCTTATTTTTCAGCTGACCATCAGTTCCATCAATAATCTAGGAGGGACAAGAAGGAACTAGATCGCATACTTCTTTCTTTTCTTTCCGCGTCAATGGTTTCCCAGACTTTGTAAGCTCTGGAGGTGGAACTGGTGGAGATGGTACGGCACGCGACGATGAAGCTCTTTCCGCCGAATCAATACCAGGATCCCTCTTCCTTGACGGACCGTTGAATCGAGTTGTGCCGAGCTCAAAGTAGCATGGAGGAAGAGTTCCAAGGTCCAGTTGTGGCAATGGTCTGATTGTAATATTACATCTTTGAAGTAGCTAGAAGTATATTGAACGTACTTTTGCCCTGAATCCTCGTCTAGTGTAATAACCTCCTCTGGAGCAGAATGAGATGATATCTTTTCTTTTGCAGCGGCAACAGCGTAATTTTGACGTGCTTTCTCCAACAGTCCTTCAAGATATTCCGAAGTGACGGGACCATCGCTGTCTGAATCAGAGTCTGAGTGCTCCGAGTCACTACTGTCCAAAGACTCTGAACTGTCAGATCCAGGTGACAATGAATTCGAGGATAATTCTACAGGCATTAGTCCCAACTTGTAAAGCATTACAAAAACGCGTACCTATGGCTTTTTCCTTTCCTTTCCTGCTTGGTTTCGTAGATAATGTCATTGAATGATAAACGGAACGCAAGATGTCCAAGGAGTTCACCTTGGAAAAATACGATCGGGTCACATGAGGCTCATTTCCGCGGTCACTTTGGAACTGTCTCCATCATTGGTCCCATCCATTTCCGAAGGCTGGCTTGAATCTAACCAATGTTTCATCTTTCTCGCACTCTACGAACATCACTGCCAAAGACATTCCGCTCTGCGCGTTTTGTCTCATCACAAAGTTCTTCAACACACGAAAAATCTCCCCGAACTACCTCTTTTGGTTTCAAGACTGTCCCAGAAGAATCCAAAGAAACCCTGGTCAAAGAAGTTTTTGACTCCGTTGCTTCAAAATATGACCTCATGAACGACGCCACGTCTTTTGGTGTACATAGACTTTGGAAAGACTCTTACGTCTCTTCACTCAAGCCAGGGCGTAAAGGCCCATTGCGTTGCATAGATGTTGCAGGTGGTACAGGAGATATTGCCCTTCGCCTGCTAGACTACGCTCGTGAAAACTACGCGGATAGGGAGACGACTGTAGCGGTTGTAGACATTAATGCGCAGATGCTGAAGGAGGGCTATCGTCGTTTCAAGAAAACCATGTACCACAATAGTATGCATTTATCCCTCTTCTCTCATGAAAACTCCCTCATTCTTTTTAGCACCACAAA
Organism: Termitomyces sp. T73sscA; assembly: GCA_017657235.1. Classification (NCBI taxonomy): domain Eukaryota; kingdom Fungi; phylum Basidiomycota; class Agaricomycetes; order Agaricales; family Lyophyllaceae; genus Termitomyces; species Termitomyces sp. T73sscA. The sequence goes on along the minus strand of JAGGAP010000192.1, from coordinate 11,583 downwards.
TTTCTTTTCACGAAGCCAACGCTCAGGCATTACCCGCAGAAGTATTCCCGGACAATACGTTCAATCTATACACTATTGCCTTCGGTATCCGTAATTGTACTTCAATACCTGATGTACTAAAAGAGGCATATCGCGTCCTCAAGCCTGGAGGGACGTTTGCTTGTCTTGAGTTTAGTCGCGTGAACAACCCCTTGCTCAGCACGCAAGTACAATTTTATGCAGTTCTTTCTTGATCTCATTGTTGTCACAGACTCTACGACCAGTATTCATTTACAATGATACCGCTACTAGGTACCATTCTGGCTGGGGATAGAAGCTCGTATCAATACCTCGTTGAATCTATCCGCAAATTTCCCCCACAACCCGAGTTCGCTCGGATGATAAGAGATGCGGGCTTTGCTACAGGAGAAGACGTTGATGGCGGAGCATGGGAGGATATGTGGGGAGGTATAGCGTGCGTTCACAAGGGAGTAAAATTGTAGACTGTACGGGGAAACAAGCTGTTGGTAAAATTTCGAGTACGCTGGAAGTGTCCCTTTTAAACTTTTAAACAAAAGGGTATTTCAATTTTTGTTCACAAATGCTAACGTCGACCCACTACAAATGTAATTGTTTCCAATTTCTATTGTTGACATGAAATATTTGTTTCCGATGGTTGAACACAATCATATCCTTGCCATTTATACGGTCGTCTACAGTTTCTGCGAGGTTGATACCTCGCTCTTTCATACTTAAACTGACTATCATGAATCCCCCGAATCCCATGCCTTCTCCAGCAGCCGATCTCCAGTCAACCTGGGCCTTCCTCGAGGAAGGTGTCGACCATATAATGACCAAACTCCATACTGGTGTTTCGTACTCTAAGGTGACACAATTCATTAGTTCCGACAATGACAAGTACAATTTCTCGTCTTGTAGTACATGTCCTTATACACCGTTGCGTACAACTATTGCACGTCCGCAAAGATGCTTGCGTCAGGTCCAATGGGTATTGGAAATCGAAGTAAGTCTTCTGCCCCTTCTCCCAGCCATGATCGCCTTGTGCTGAATGGGAATCACAGCCGGGACCAGCTTGATGGGCTCCGATTTGTATAACAATCTCGTACGATACTTTGTTATTAATTTGAAGACACTTCGCGAAGTTAGCGTCCTTTCCAAGTTTTATGTCATTCACACGCTGATAGAGCTTCAGAGTATTGACGATCTGCAAGGTGAAGCTCTCCTGCGTTATTATGCCCGTGAATGGGACCGGTATACAACAGGCGCCAATTACATTAACCGTCTTTTCACTTACCTGAACCGGCATTGGGTGAAGAGGGAGCGGGATGAAGGACGGAAACAAGCTTATCCTGTCTACACGGTGCGCAAACAACCTAGCGTGAGTCTAATTCTGAAGTCCTAATTTCAAAATAGCTAGCACTGCTGCAATGGAACGCCAATCTATTCACACCCATACAGCAAAAGAATGTCAGACTCACGAATGCTATTCTTCGGATGATTGAAAGAGAAAGAAACGGCGACTCTATAGATCAAGGTCTCGTCAAGAAGGTCGTACATTCATTTGTCTCGCTTGGACTGGACGACAACAACCTGGACAGTGAATGTCTCAATGTATATGGTGAGCACTTTGAACGGCCTTTCCTTGAGGCGACCGTGGCGTATTACAAGAGAGAATCAAAGGCGTTCTTGGAAAGTCACAATGTCACTGACTATCTCAAGAAAGCTGAAGAGTGGCTTAGAGAAGAAGAAGACCGCGTTGAGCGTTGTCTGGTGACTCTGTCGCGAAAGGCTCTTATTACAACGTGCGAAGAGATCCTGATCCTCGAGCACCAAACGACGTTGTGGGAGCACTTCCCACAACTGCTGGAATTTGACAAGGATGAGGATTTGCGGCGTATGTATGGTCTGCTCTCGCGCCTACCAGATGGTCTCGAGCCTCTCCGCAAGAATTTTGAGCAATTTGTCAAGACCGCTGGGCTAGCTGCGGTTGCAACGCTCGTAACCGGTACAGACGCGGACGCTGTGGAACCCAAGGTCTATGTGGACACGCTTGTTTCGGTCTATAACAAAAACAAAGAAAGGGTTTATAGGTGCTTTAAAGGAGAGGTTGGGTTCATGGCGAGTCTAGACAAGGCCAACCAGGACTATGTCAATTGTAATGCGGTGACGCACGACTGCAGTACAAAATCGTCCGAGTTGCTCGCAAAATATGCCGATCTTGTGTTGAGGAAGAACAGCAAAATAGCAGAGTTGGACGATTTCGAGACTGCTTTGCAAAACGTGGTACGTCTCCGTTTTCGTGAGAACGAGTACTTTCTTTTCAAGAAGTATCAGGCGGCCCTTGTCAACTATACAAGCGAGAAGGACGTTTTCGAGACGTTCTACCAGAACAAACTTGCCAAACGCCTCGTCTATGGGGTGTCTGCGTCGGAGGATGGTGAATCGTCCATGATCAGTAAATTGGACACCGTGTGTGGGGCGGCGTACACGACAGGATTGAGAAGGATGCTAGCAGGTCCGTCGTCCAAACTCTTCTCAAATGGCTTTGTGTGTATAAGGTCCCCTTTACAGAGATGAAGCTGAGTAAAGACATTACTGATAGATTCAAAGAACGGGTGCGGGTGGCAAACGGCGACACGAAGATAGATTTTAGCATCATGGTCCTCGCGACCAACTTGTGGTCATTGAAACCCCCCGCGCATGAATTTTTGATACCTCGAGAGATACTTCCATTATACACCGGGTTCCGACAGTATTACCAGAACCAAGCTCACGAGGCCCGTAGGCTCACTTGGCTATGGAACTATTCCAAAAGCGAGCTCAAAACGAACTATCTGGACCAAAAGTACCTTTTCCTGACTTCAGCCTTCCAGATGGCCATTCTTCTACAGTTCAATGATAACGACACATTGTCGCTGGACGAGCTCTTCACAGCGACGTCCATCGCCAAGGACTACCTCGAGCAAGTCCTTGCTCTCCTCGTGAGAGCGAAAATCCTCCTCAACGAAGAGGCAGACCAATATGATTTGAACCCTAGTGAGTATATGTCCTCGCCAACGCGGATGTCTCCTGTGTGACCTGGTTTTCTCCAGACTTCAAGTCAAAGAAGATCCGCATTAATCTCAACTTGCCTGTGAAATCAGAACAAAAGGTAGAGGTCCAGCGTGTGATGAGCTCTCTCAACGAAGACAGGAAACTCGCGATCCAGGCTACCATTGTCCGGTCAGTGTAGCTGCTTGCGAGTGATTACTCTGTCAGCCTACTGATGTCTGCGGAAACTAGAGTCATGAAGGCCCGCAAGACAATGAAACATCAGAGTCTCATCCAGGAAGTCATAACGTTGCTCTCACAACGATTCGCGCCGCAAATCCCTGACATCAAGCAGGTGAGTTCTAGCGTTCTTTTTCTTGGGCGCGCTGAATGGCTTTTTGTCAGGCAATCGGTGTATTGTTAGAGAAGGAATATATTCAGCGGGTCGATAACACTAAAGATACCTATTCCTACGTCGCATAGGGATTTCTTATCGCTAATTTTGCAGACAAGATACCATGTATTAAGTAACGGACTTGTATTACCACAGTTGTACCAGTAATCTAGACTCCAATGACAAAATGACCTCCCAATACTACATGTGGATAGCGTGTATATCGGGTTGCTGAACTCTATCTCTGAGATTATCCTTCCCAATGCGCCAGCCGTCTTCCCACAACCCTCGGGGCACCCCTATCGGCACACACTCGAGCCTGCTAGACCCGGGCCAGTCTTCCGTCATAGTTTATACCGGTTTTCCCATGTCAGTGAACCACGGGACGGCAATCCCACGAGAAAGACTCGCTCTGTTTCAATGAAAAAAAAAACCAACGGTGGAAAGCCCCGCGTGCGGGCCTGCTCCCTGAGAATGTCCTTTCCTCTCGCGAGCCGCCGTGACCTGGTTGAACCTGATACTGCTACTACTACTCCGCTCACCATCGAGGTCTTTACGATCACCACACAACCTGAATCAACAACATCAACGTCAACAACATCAACGATATCGGCATCTGAATCATGGGTGCTTCTAGGAAGTTCGAGTTGACGTATGGGTGTGCGTTCGTCGGCCTCGTCGCCGCAGCAATGTCCGTCCGCCCCCCCCCCCCTCCTCCCCCTTTGTTTTTTTACGATGATGCGATGCGATGTAGATTGTACGGCGTGACACTCCTTCAAACGTGAGTGTGAGCGCGCGCGCGTCGTTCCGCGTGGTTGACTTTACATGCGCATAAAGGTTTCTGTATTACAGGTGTATAACCATCCATACCCCCATCGTTCGTCGTCTTTTGACGTCAAGAAAAACACCCAGGTCGTACCCGCAAGACTCGCGACTGATGAAAACATTCGTACGTGCACTGCACACTGCGAATCAAGCGACGAGTTGTTTTTTGACACTTGTACGTGTGTGTGTGTGTAGGTGTTCGTGGTATGGTGAGCCGCTACGTCGCCGCGCCTCTCTCTGTGTGTGTGTGGGGAACCTCACGAAGTGGGTCCAAGGATCCTGGACACGGCGCAGCTCGCGCTGTGCGCGGTCTCGATGTACTGGTGCGCGCGCCCGTCGAGGCGCTTTTGCCGTCTCTTAAACTTGATCGTGCGGCAGGTTCCTCGTGACGAACTACAATAACCCCCCTGCGCTATACAAGACGACATGGTGAGTACGCGTCTCATGCTTGGCTGTCTATTTGAAGTGGACGTGGACTGACAGATAGATTAGGGGCATGAACGTGAGTGAGGGAGGGCCATGTATTTAGGTGATAGAATAGTCACCGTTATCGACTGGTAGCTTCAAACAGACTGTAATGTGGGTAGTAGTTTTGCTTTACTCGTCCACCGAACGGGCCTGACAAAATTTTTCTTTGGTCGACATAGGGCGTGATTGGCCTGCTCGTCGAATGGTGCGCAGCCAACCCCTCCTGGGCTCCGAGCTCCGTTTACTGACTCCATCATCGCATTCGCACGCACGCACGCACGCAGTTTCTTCGCGCGTCGTGTCTGGATCAGTACGTCACCCCGTCCCGTCCCAGACCCCCTCCCCTCCCTGACCTCGCCACAAAAAAAAAAAAAAAAAAGTGTCGCGCAACATCTGGCTGACCTTTCTAATCGTACGACATCCTTCCTTCCCCCCCAACCAAACGAACAAAAAAAAACACACGTGCTCACGCGCCCGCACATAGGTCGTCCTTGCCTTGATCCATTTCGGTGCGTGCAAGCCTGCCTGCAATAGACCCGGTTGACCGTTGGATACTAGGTCTCGGAGTCGGTAAGGCAGAGATCACAGAGTACACGTACACGTTCGCGCTCACATCGAATACGGACACAGTCTTCACAGTCGAAGGGTACCCACCCACATTGTCCGAGGAGACGAGGATAACTAACCTAATGTTTCCCCGCACAGCTTCCTCCTGATCGACACCGCCAAGTTCGGAAAGCTGATCGTACGTTTACACCCCCCGATGTGGCATGAGAACTAACTGATTACTGGCTGACTTTTTTGTTTTGGAGTGGGTTACGAGCGCGGGTATCGGGAGCGCCGCGGTGGCAGATACCATCATCGCTTGCTCGTTGTGCTATTATCTGAGCAGGAGCCGGACGGGGTTCAAGAGGTACGCTGAGAGGCTTGCGGTTATTTGATGCTGACGGGATGATGGTTGTGCCAGGACTGATTCTTTGATATCAATCTTGATCGCGTATAGTCTCACTACGGGGTTGATAACGAGGTGGGCGGTGGGATTGATTTATTCATTTCGTGCGATTTACGGCAATCAGTGTCCTTGCTGTCACTGTTGTCATCACGGTATGTGATGCTAGGCTAGGCTAGGCTATGCACAGCACAGCACAAGCGCTGATGTACGCTGTACAGTTTGTCACGATGCCCACGAGCTTCATCTGGGAAGTGGTATTCTGGGTGTTGGGAAAATGTAAGCCAGCCAGTAACGACGGGTATTTCGACATCGACCATATACATAGGTTATGTGAATTCGTTGCTCGCTGCGTTGAGTAGAAGCCAAAGCATCGCGCGCCACCTCGTTTGTACTGATGTGTGTGTGTGTGTTTGCAGATTGAATAGTCGGGAGTATCTACGCGCAAAGGTCGTTCCGAGGCACGAAGAGTACAGTTTCCTACAACTCTCGCCGTTCCGCGCAATCACGTCGATGGGGAATAGCGATGGCGTCGTAGCGGGCGAGTCTACCACGTCGACTGCTGGTGGATGTAGTGTACATAGCTAATTTTTTTTTGATGTGACTGTGTTTGTAATATAGGTCGCTTGCTCGTTGTGTTGGTTGAGCGGCAAGAGTTGTGCGATCAGTGTCCTCATGGAATGAGAGACCGGTGGCGTATGGTAGGTAGCTTCAGACAGACGGCAATGTTGACGACATGACGCGTGATCGGCCTGTGCGTGTGTCCTTACAAAAGTACCTCCCTGTGTGTGGGATTGATTATTCATTTCGTGCGATTGACGGCGACGGCAATCAGTGTTATTGCTGTCACTGTAGGATGCTATGCACTGCACAGCACAAAGCACTGATGTGCGGTGTACAGTTTGTCACGAGCTGGGAAGCCAACGTCGACATGGACCATGTCGTGAATTCGTTTCTCGCTGCGTTGAGTGAAAGGATCGCGAGCCTCTCGCCGTTCCGCGCAATCACGTCGATGGGGAATAGCGATGGCGCATAGCTAGCTAATTTTGATGTGATTGTACGCCTGCTCTAGCGTGACTGATTGTCACATCACTCTGCCAATGACGATGAACCTGCGAGAGACACTGCTCGCGGCGCTGGCAAGGCTGCCGGGGACGCGTGAGTTTCAGCTGCACGTCCTGGTGACTAGTGCGCGCAAGGACAGCTCGCTGTACCGGTACGCGACGCCGCGGCCGCGGACGTTTGTGCAAGACATCCTGGTGCTGCTGTCGGAGGGGACAGAGGGCGCGGGAAAGTTTGTGGTGGGGATCGAGGCGCACGTGTACACGGTGGTGGAGACGTCGAGCGGGATTCTGTACATCGCCAAGGTGGACACTACGGGGCAGGGGACGGGGCCGTCTGCGACTTACACGCTGGTGCGTGAGTTGATGGGGTACTATGCGGACCCAGCGACGCGGCCAGTGGGGGTGGAGCGACTGTGGATTCACCTGTTTGCGCGGGCGCAGGGGCAGTATCTGTTTGCGAATTCTGGAGAGTACGAGGGGAAGCGGCCGCTGAGCGACGTGAGGCTCTGCGGGTGGTGGCAGCGAGTGTTTGGGGACGTGGAGGGGATTGTCAGGGGCAGGGGTGCAAAGACAGAGCTGTACTATGCTTTGGCTGGGTATGGGGAGGCGGAGGCTGTGCAGCTGCTGTCGGCGTCTGGGCCGGCGGCTAATTGGACGTACGGGCATCCGTACTCGGAGACAGCGATTGGGCTGCCGTGGCCGGGGGAACACCTGGGACACGTAGTGCCATGGTTCGAGGACGACCCCAAGGCGCGGTTTCTGGACGAGCTGGCGGGGCAGAGGCGGAAACGCAAGCGGGACACGAGCGAGTTGTATAGTGTGGGGCCGGACGAGTTCTGGGAACGGATGTCGTTCCGGCAGGAGTGTGTGTCCGGGGCTGTGACGGGGTTCTTTGTATTGGGCGTGGCAGGGGAAGTGGCTGTGGCGGCCGAGACAGCCGGGGGCGTGCCGGGGCAGGTACAGCAGCGGATTCTGGATGTGCTGACGACCAAGGTCGAGTTCTCGAGCGTCGAGCGGGCGTTGCGGGGGACGGCGATTGTAGAGAGCGCGATCCGGGGCTTGTGCGAGGACGTGAGCGGGCGAGTGCGGGTGACGAACGATGCGCAGGGGACGACGGGGACACAGGACGGGACGACGAGGGTGCTGTCGGCACGGAGAAAGCAGTGATCCGATTGTAGTATTTAATTATTTCTCGCATGCGCTGGCTGCTTTATGGCCGCGAACCAGTCTCTCCCGTCGTTTGCTCAGGCGTTCAGCAGCATCCCGGGCCCGAAGCATGCCAGTTCTGATGACGACCCTTCGCCCGCTCCTCCCCACAAGCGCCGCCGCGTCACCATCAGCGGCGCGCCCCATCCACTCGTCACTGACGTCCCCCTCGACGACCATCCCAGCTCCACCCCCATCTCTCCTGTCGTCATGGGCCTCACCCCGCCCGTAAACCCCCTCGCCATCGAAAAGGTCAAGTCCATGATCTCTGTCAAGCAAAAGCAAAAGGCCCTCATCCAGCAGCGCAGAGGCAGCGCCGCCGGCCCCGCGTCCCCGCCCCGTCCACGCAACCTGCCCCCCTCTCGTCCCAGCAGCCCCCCGCCCACCCACGCTCCCCCCCCGCCACCCATCAGCTTTGCCCGTCGTCGCGCAGAGCAGCTCGGTTCCGCCCGCAAAAAGCCTGCCGACATCCTCATCAGCCCACGAGAGGCCCCACTCCAACCCGCCATCCAGAGCGCCCCGCCCCTCGCCCACGGCCGCTTTTCCATGGCCCTCCCCCGCCTCCCCGCCGTCCTCGCAACCACAGACACCCGCCGCGTCGCCTCTGCCGTGCCCCCCACCCCCACCAGCCTCTCTCTCCACCGCGCCGCCCCCCGCCGCTCGCCCCCCTCTGTCCCCATCGCCACCACCCTCGTCCCCGCTACCCCCGGTCTCGCAGACAAGGCCGCCTTTCTCGCCCCCTTTGAGCTCTTCTACGACGCCCTCAACGACTCCAAGCAGCTCAAATCCTGGCTCGCCGACCAGCTCCAGCGCTCCAACGTCCTCACTCAGCAGCACGAAAAGCTCCACGACCTCGTCGACATGCAGGTCGCACCCATGCGTCAAGAGATCCTCGCACTCCAACGACGCGTCGACGAGCTCGAGGACGCCTTGCGTGCAAAACACAAACCCAACAGAACGCCCCTCCGCAACGGCATATCCAGTAGCCCGCTACCAACAGAATCATACACATTCCCACCTGCCGCGGCCCTCGAGCCGTCCCTCTCCTCCCGCCGCCGCACAGACCGCGACGCCCTCGAATCCGAGCCACCCGAGTCAACCCCACGGCGTATCGACGCCTCGCGTTCCCTCCCACTCGAGCCCCCGCCCCTCCCGCCCCCGCCGCGCCTCTCCCCGCGCGTCCCGTTCGACCACGCCACCTCTTCCCCCAAGCTCAAGGCCCCCGCCGAGCGCCCGGCCCTAAGCCGCCAGCCCTCCACGCACAGCTCTACCGGCGACAGGGACGAAAAGCGGAGGAACTCTGAGTCGGTCCTGAGCGAGGGCTAATCGCCCGCCCGCCTTTCTTTATCTACGGACACTTTTTTTACTGGACACTGGGTTATTCCTTAGCTATCAATCATTGTCTTTCTGCTGTCTATATGTTTCGTTTTCGTTTTTCGTTTTTCGTTTTCTTGTTTCTTTTTTTATGTGTACTTTATAGACACTGTACATCTACGTAGGTAGCAGCCAACCAGCGAGAAATCATTACCACCACCAACACTAGCAGTACCTTCTGCCCGAGAGTAAGAGCTTATCAAGGCTTGCTTTGGATCGCGATCCTGAGCAGTCCCCACAGTTGGCAGCCTACCCGAGGTATGTACGGAGTTTTCATTCGCGCTTGCAGTGCAGTGCAGTGCAGTGCTTCGGCGACGGCGACGGCGACGGAGACCCTGCACTTTGGCGGTAAGTATGTACACTCCGTGGGTAGCGTAAACTAACCAGTACTTGTACTTTTTCCCATCAGATCATGAATGATATAGCCTTTGCTTGATTCAGAGCGAGCGCGGCGAAGCACGATCAACTCTCGACGCGGTCCGACGTAAGAAAAAAAAAGACTTACCTTGTTGGAGTTGGAGTAGTTAGTTACTTTAGGCCCCGTGCTAGCCTTCAGAGAGCATGTCGATGTCGGATTAGGCTTCGCTCAGAGCGGGATCTTATCTTATCATAATGGCTCCCGCGCGTCTTTTAGCCTACCTTGGTGCCACGCACTCTGCTAACCTTCCTGTCGATGTCGGATTATGCTTCGCTCGCGCACTCGACTCGGGGTCATGAGTTCCATCTTTTTGTCGTTTCGTCTTCTCTTCTTCTTGTTGACGTGTGGCAATTACGCGCAGAGCGGGATCTTATCTTATCAAAACCAAAACCAAAACCAAAACGTCCCGCGTGGGTCTAGCTAGCTAGCTTACTTACTTAGTGCCACGCACGCACTCCGCTAGCCTTTAAAGAGCAGAGCCTGTCGAATTAGGCTTCGGCTTCGCTCGTCTCGTCTCGTGTACTCGACTCGGGGTTGTGAGTTCCATTTTTTTTTTCTTGTTTCGTCAGACGTGCGTGGCGTGGTATGAGTGAGATCTTATCTTATCAAACAATGATGGTTCTACTTAGGGGCACTCAGGATTAAGCTTCGCTCGTAAACTCGACTCGAGTTTGTGAGTTATATCTTTTTTTTTTCTCTTTTGTGTGTGTGTTTCGTCTGACTCGTCTTCGTCTTCGTCTTCTTTTTGTTGTGCGTGAGTGCATTTCCCCTGTGTGGCAAGTAAGTAAGTAAGTAAGTATTTAGTCTGGCAAGTACGCTCAGAGCGGGATCTTATCTTATCAACCGATGATGGTCCTCGAAAACTCGAGCTAGCCTCAGCTACTACCTACTTAGGGGCGCCTTCAAGGAGCCTGTCAGGATTAAGCTTCGCTCGTGGACTCGACTCTGGGTTGCAAATGGATTCCATTTTTTTGTTTCGTCTTTTTCGTCTTCTTTTCGTTGACGTGCGTGAGTGCTGCGTCGCAAATGGGCTGAGCTCAGAGCGGGATCGTGTTTTATCCCTTTGAATAAAACAGGGTGGAATGGATTGGTCAGAGACGGAGTGTGCGTTAAGGAAAATACAATTGATACATTTATGCCAGTGGGCACAGAACAAGAAGCCCTCGGAGTGGCCGAGACTTTTCCCCGTGTCAAAGTGTAAAGAATGAGTTGAAGGATAAAGTCTCAGATCTAGTAGATAACTATGTAGTCCACCTTGGACCTAGTACACGAACTAGTACGGGACCCGCCGGTAGTTCGTGCGCGGACCAACCAACCAACCAAGTCGAGATTAAGGTATCCGAATTCCACATTACCTTATTTCTTACTAGCCGGCGGCTTAGTAGTATCAGCTGACAGCTGCTTAGGGGCACTCCGCTAGCCTGTCCGACAGGATTAGACTCTGTGCTCGTGGACTCGACTCGGGGTCGTGGGTTCCATCTTTTTTCTTTCTTTATTGTTTCGTCTTCTTTTCGTTGACGTGCGCGAGGTGCAGTACCCCTGTGTGGCAAGTATGGTGATACGCGCAGAGCGGGATCTTATCTTATCATACGGCGCGTGTTTTTTTCGTTGCCGCGGCTACTACTCAGGGGCACTGTGACGTTAAAGAGCCTGTCCGACAGGATTAGGCTCTGCTCGTGTTCCTTTTGTGTTTCGTCTTCTTCGTCTTCTTCTTTTCGTTGACGTGCGTGAGTGCATTTCCCCCCCCCCCCCCCCCCCCCCCCCCCCCCCCCCCTGCGCCCGCGCCCTGCTGCGGGGCGGTTTCTCCCCCTCTTTCCTCTTCATTGTCTAGTGATCAACAAAGAGGACCCCCATA
>JAGGAP010000191.1:36362-55224 GCA_017657235.1 Termitomyces sp. T73sscA | reverse complement strand
CCACAATCCCTTCCATAGCATATTTGACCTCCTTGAACCAATACACACCACACCTCTCACTCTCAATATGCTGGCACAATGCACTCAGCATTGAAAATTTCACTTGGCACATTGACTGCAGGCATATATACAGCTTATCTTAATGCCTTGAGCTTGCCAAATGCTGGTTGAGGGCGGGGATACTCTTATACATGCCATGGCACAGGTAGCATTTGTATGCATACCTGTTCCATGCAGCATCAGTGGCATAGTAATCCATGCGGGAGGAGAAGGTGAGGAGACGTGAGGGGTTGGTGATGATGTTGTTGCAATCAAATTTGTGGACTTTAGTGTCAATGACGTGCTGCGTGAGGCCAGAGACACAGTAACCAAATTCAAGGTGGAGAAGCATGGCAGAAACAGAAATGAAGATTTCTTTGCAGCCTTTACCATGGCAGGGGATGTCATACGAGCAGTGAATGGAAGAGTTGAGATGCTATGTGCATCATAAATGGGCTAAGTGAAAGAAAAACAAGGAGAGATTAAACATACAGCTTGGAGGTTACTTCCACTTTGGAAGGGGCATTTGCAAGAGTCACAATAATAGTGCTGAGAAGACTGGCAGTAGTGCTGGTGGAGCCCTACTGAGTTGCCAAAGACCTTGTTGCATGAGCAGCACCAGTAGTGCATGTTGTCGTAATGTTCTTCAAGGTCATAGAGATCATCAAAATGCTCATTGCAATGTTGACAGTAGTTATGGTTGGGGCTCTGGACCCAGTGTTCTTTGAGCTCATTCCACGTGGAGAGGTCACTGTCGCAGTCATGGCAGATATTATGTCGGGAAGAATTGGCAGTGTGCTGGTGTAGATCATACCATGAGTTGAAAGATCTGTCACAGCGCTTGCAGTATGGCATTGTGCAGGGAAGATGTGGTGAGTGACAAAGGCCTTTAATTATGGGGGATTTTATAGGCGAGACAAAGGAGCCAAGCCGAAATGACACTAGTCATTAAACCTAAAAAATGAGTTTAGGGTAGGCCAAGTTAGTCCCGAGGCTTAGCTCGAGGTAACCTGTAAAAAGAGTTTCACTCCCGTTTAGAAAAGGCCAATAAATCATTTTTCATCTCATCAAGCCGCAAGAGGGTCCTTTGTGAAAGTCACGGAATTAATACGCGTATGGCGCCTATCAAAATGGAAGAACTCGTTGGATGTATGAACGCGATCGCCATTCCCAACTTGCGCAAACATACAAACATAGACTGAGCCAGATGCTAAGGCGCCGTCTTTAGGGGTTTCGAGTACCCTGCCAGTACTTAAGGTATCTGAGTCTGATTAGTATGAACGGCACCAGACGGCACCCAGCGCTCAGTCAGCAAATCGGCGGCTGCGAACGTGGACTCTGCGACAAACGTGACAAGGGACAAATGGGGAGAAGTGCAGCGCCACTGATGTGGTACTTAGTATGACGCGACCTGGTCTAATTCGGAGTCACGCTTGTCCTTATCCGCGCGTGCCATATAAGGCCCCCTCGGTCTCTCCATTCTCATAACAACGAACCAACCACCAACCACCAACCACCACCTCGCAGCATGCGTCGCCCCACCAACTACGTCTCCCTCTCCCGCACAAAGTCCCTAGTCCCTGTCCGTCGCGATGAGAACACTTGTCCAGATCAACAACAACCGCTCCAATGCAAGTCCCCACCACCCACTCTAAGCTTGAAAGAGTCCCGGGCCTTTGAGCACGACCGGCAGCGGCTCAAGAAGGCTGCTGCGCTCCTTGCTCGTAAGGCCCGCAAGGCTGAGGCGAAGACGACGCAGGCCGTCGTCAAGTCACAGCAACAGTTAGCTCGGAGAGGCAGGGCGGGCGAGGATGTGGATGTGGATGACCGTGACCAGGACGAGCTGGCGATAGAGGAGAGCGAGGTCGAATGGGTCGAGGCGAGGTCACTTTCGTTGCGTCTAGGACCGCCTGAGGATGCTCAACAGGAACGGGAGGGGATGCGTACAGGAGGGCTGCATCAGGTCGAGGTTACGCTCAGCGACTTGCTCATCTCGCGGAAGCCGCGCCGTGGCCGGGGTAAGTTCGTCTTGCCATTCCCATTTCAATCCACAAATCCTACTGTGGTCTTGCGTCATTTATATATATATAAAGATGCCCGTTTATCTATCATTCATCATCAATCATGCATCCTTCACGTGCTAACAACCTCCTATCTCCTCACAGAACAAGACTTTGAAGTTATCCCTCCTCTCCGCTCAGTCATCGTGCTCGACGACATCAACACACCCGAGCTTGACGTTGACGAGCCTTGGGAACATATTTACACTTCCGACACAGACGAGAGCGACAACCACCGTCCAGAGCTCTCCTATGCCAAGATTGCCGCTCTTAGCTGATCCTTCAATTGAATATAGACATCAGACGTCAGTTTATACATGACTCGGATGATGCATTCTAAGTTCTATCAGCCCCTCTCTGTCTCCGTTTCTGGTCTTTCCTCTTTTGGCTGGCTTACTCCTATTATGACGATAACCGATAACCAAAGATTCCTAAAGATACCTAGTCTCAATCCCTTTCCGGGGTTGTATAGAGCTTGATCCAAGTTCACCATGTACTTTTAGTCTTGTACCAGTCATTTGTCCCCATATACATCTCCACAACGTATGTATACACTGTACACGGCCAACGGATTCACATCTGTTCCAATTCAATACCATATTGACTTTGATAACTTGCCAAGTAAGCCGTTGCTATGCCGGCCGAAGCGCCACACGGGCACATCAATTTTGGGTTACGCTGTGACAATAAGCCACATGTGTAAAGATTGCACGTTCTCTTTCGCCGCGCAGTTCATGGACACACACTCAAAGGACATACTCAGCTGTCAGCATATACCTTTGTGCGGAGACTCTGAACTCAAGAGTTTATGCTGCGATTCTGCTCAGAGGAAAACAACCAAATTCGTAGACAGGGCTCAGCTTGTACCATCCGTCTCCTCTTCTGGAATCATCCTGCAATTTCAAATCCTTCAAATCTCTTAACTAATCGCCTTGCGTATAAGACTGCTGCGCCCGTTTGCGCGCTGTAGGGCACAGCCATGCCTCCCGTGACCGTTGCTACCCGTTGCTACCCAGCCAAACTGTTTTCATCCGAACGGTATAGGGCAATGGCATTGAATACAAACAGGACAATGCATCAAACCGTCCAATTCCAACTAAAAGGAGAGGCCTTGAAACACAGACAAGTTTTGATTCGAATCGCCGAAAAAGTCACAATGGGTCCTTTGAATTCTTCTTCGTTACCTTGTGTATCATGATCCTTGTCACACAGCTATTGTTCATAGACTTTGTTCGCTCACTCAGTACAAGGGATGCTATTGCTCGTAAAAGATGATATGTGCAAGCTCTGTAACGCGTCTCCGAACCGCTCAAACTGAACGCTACTTCGTGTCATCAATCCTGGGCTTTAGTCTCCTCTTGCCTCTCAACAATGGAAGCTCAAGCTGCTGAAAGGCTTCTCCACTTTCATTTGCAACAATCTGTCAGACCAAACCCGTACTGCATTGCAGAAAATCTCCCTCTGGACATTTTCGTCGACAATCTTAGTCCCTACCTACGATTTAATGATATTATGGCTTTACGAAGAGTACGTCACTTTCCAATCACTCTTCTACAACCAACTTGGTTGATACGATACATTTAGGTCAACAAGCACTACTTTCACCTCACGCACGAGCCTCTGATATGGAAACGCTTCCTCCAGCAACTTCGTATCCCCTTTCCCCCAATCCGTCCAACGTTTAATTATTCTGCCAAAAGCTCAGATTACGAGATCGAGCAAATTGTATCGCGCACTATCTCGATAGAGGACAACTTGCGCAAGAACAGGCCTGTTGTAGCTTCTACTATGGCGTTTGACGCATGCCTTGAAGTGTTCGACATGAAGATCATCCCTGGTGGGAAATACCTTGTTGCGTCCATCGGAGATGATCAATCCTTTTTCATCGCCGTGTTCCATCTCGACCATCCGACTACACCTCAAGTTTTGTTGAGGTATCCAATCCAGGGGAAAGTTTACCAGCTTCAGGCTAAGTATATGAAGTATCACGATAGACCTGTGATCATGATCGCTTATGTTTGCCGCGTATTACACAAGGGTGGGTCAGAAAAGTGAGTATTTGATACATAATCTCTTCAACGCATTGTAATCTTGGTTGTCAGCGATCCACCTTCAGAGGTGCACGTATTGAATTGTATACATGTGGATATGAACACGCTTGATCTAATGGCCGACGGCCATCGAACTCCTGCTCGCTCAAGGGTATTAAAAAAGCTGTGGCCGTCAATGGACAATCGATTCAAACAGGTTGTGCATACGATAAGACAATCAGTGAGGCCTGCGGTACAACTGTCACTATACAGCCGAGCGCGCGTTGCCTACATCAGTCTTGTCCAGCAACCTTATCCAGACATGCAAGATTGTCTCGTCATCGTCAACGTAGAGAACCCTCAGAAACCATGGGCTATATTCTGTGAACCCTACGTATATCCACACGACCCACACCGGCCGATGAATCCCCTTCCGCACATGGTATGGTCAGATTCTAATACTCTCTCTGCATTGACTGAAGCATCTCTGCAGAAGCAATGGATTAGAGCTGTCCGTCATGTCCCCGAACAGAACCACGTACTTATCTGGCGCACAATAAGGGTCAGTTCAGAAACAGACGTCGAAGAAAAGCATGTACATGGCATAGAGCTCGTAGCGCTGCCGGACCAAACCACCGCTCACGAGCACAGATACTTCTCCACCACTCCTATCCACGGCACCCTCGTCCTCCTACGCGGGGAGAAGGTGCAGTCTGTGCACATAACCGACGACATCTGGCCTTACGACGAAGGGAGCAAAATATACCAACGCGACAACTCCGTACCCCCGCCGCCCATCTCCGTCTTCGCAGAAACATCAGATACCCGCGTGATCCACCACTGGCACATATGGCCGTGCCGCGGACACGCAGACGGCACCGCGCCCTACGTATACCACCCACACAGCTCCACCGTGACAGCACAACTGAGATACAACGCGCATCCATACACCGCACACGTCCTTCCGGGCGTGTACCGTTCGCTCATCTACACGACCGCGCAGACGACGACGGACGGGGACACCGCGCCGACGTTCGTATCTTTGCACCGGTACATCAGCCCGCGGTTCTACGCCCCGACGAACCGCCTCGCGCACCGGTTCCGCGGGCACGGCGAGCGGCACGATTACCTCGGCGAGCCGTGTGCGATTTCCGCTTCGGTTGATCTGGGCGAGGACGCCGCAGCGTGGTATGCTGCGCACGGCGTTGGGGTCGCCGTGTGGGACCAGACGATCGGGAGGGTGTGTTTGACCAAGGGGAGAGGGAGTGTTGTGCATGTTGTGGATTTTTCGCATGCGGCGCCGGTGCCTGATTGGAGGTTCCGAGGCGGCGAGTGGAACTTGATGGATGTACCTGTGGGATTAGGACGTAGAGAGGCGGAGGAGCAGGAGGACGAAATGGAAATGGAAGTGGAAGAAAGGTGGAGTGTGCGGAAGAGAGCTAGAACTGTCGCTTGAGGGCGGTGATTGCTTTTAGTTTACGTATGAGGTTTTGGTGCGGCCTAAGATTTAATTCCGGACTCGATAAATTTTATTTATTACTTTACTCTTCTATATAGATGTATGTATGTAGACAAAAAATCGTCCAAAAAAAGAAGAAAAAAGGCAGTGCGAATACGTACACTATAGCATAAGATAGAATGGGTGGGTGGGTAGGCGTGATGAGGATAGCGTAAGGAGGGATGGGATAGAAGAGAGAAGAGTTGCCAGACACGTAGAGTGTCAAGTTGTAAGTGTACTAGAGAAGAGAGAAGAATTGCCAGACACGTAGAGTGTCAAGTTGTAAGTGTACTAGAGAATAAAGGAAGCACAGTGTGTCAAGGTCCATACTTACATACAAATCACATCCAGCCACGCCGTCTGTCCGTCAGTCCACGTCTCGTCTCGTCTAAGGCACTCTACCTCCCTGACACCTCCACGTGCTGGGCCTCACATAACAACACAATCTTTATCCTTTCCCTTTGCGTCCGGCTCTCCGTCTCCGCCTCCGCGACGGAGCACGGCCCCCGGCCCGCCAGGCAGCGGCTGGTTCAGCTGTCCCTTGAGCCGCTGCGCCGCGCGCTTGTCGCCTTTATCCGCGGCGCGCTTGTACCAAGATACGGCGCTGCATAGTGTACGGGGCGTGAGCAAACAACGCAGGGGGGGAGATGACACTCACTCGGCCATATTCACCGGCGTCCCGATGCCGACTTCGTAGAAATACCCGACGGCGTACATGGCTTTGGCGAGGCCCCCATCAGCGGCTTTCTGTGCCCAGAGGAAAGCCTCAGTGTCGGATTGGGGCAGCACGCCTGGTGAGCCGACGAGGTACCATGCGGTGAGCGCAAAGCACGAGTCGCGGTGGTTCTGCTGTGCGGAGATATTCTAGGCAGATGGAATGTCAGATGCATCGGATGTATAGGGGGAAGGAAGAGAGGCACATAATAGTGTATAGAAAGCGCTGCGTCCTGCGGACACCCCATCTTGCCATACTCGTAGCACTCCCCGAGCCGGTACGCACTCGGAGCGTACCCAAGCTCTGCGGCCTGCGCCAGGAGCTCGATTGAATACTCGAGATCTACGAAAAGCACATTGTCTATCCCGCGCTCGTGCAAGAGCGCGAGCTCATGGAGGGCATGGGGGAATTCTGCGCTGGCATGTTCGGCGCTGCGCTTGAGCCACTTGACGCCCTCCTTGGGGCTCCTGCTGAGCCCAAGCTCGCCGTTGAGCTCCGCGAGACCAAGGCGGTACATGGCGCCGGGGTGGAGGGCAGCGCTGGCCTTGCGGAAGAAGGTGAGGGCCTTGGCGGACTCGCGGCGGCACCCCCAGCCGTTCTCGCAGCAGGTGCCGGCACGGTATGCGGCATCCGCATGGCCGTGCTTGGCGGCGAGGACGAAGAGCGGGTACGCGCGCTCAAAGTCCTGCTTGCCCTTTGGGGTGCCGATGCCGTTGGCGTAGCAGTCGGCGAGGAAGTACTGGGAAGAGGCATGGCCGCGGTCTGCGAGGCGCTTGAGGAGTGCGGTGGCCTCCTTGACGAGATCCTCGCGCTTCTCGAGGGCGCGCTCGACGAGGAGGAGGTTGCCGGGGGTGGAGGGGGGGATGGGGAGGGACTTGGAGGCGTCGATCATGAAGACGGCGAACTCGAACTGGAGGTCGGGGTCCTGTGTCTTTTTGGCGTTGGCGCGGTAAAGCTCGAGGGTGCGTTCGTGGGAAAGGAGGGCAGCCTGCTTGCCTGGGCGGAGATGGGAATGGTCGAGGATGGGCCCGGCGGCCGGCGGCGAGGGCGCGCGGATGGAATTGGTTGCCTGCGACGACGGCGGCAGCGGCGGATCGCGCGGGAAGGACGGCTGGTGGGTGAGCCGGCGGCTGGGCGAACCGTTGAAGAAGTCGTCGTTGTCGTCATCGGGCTCGTCGTCATACTCGTCGTCAGGCTCCCACGTAGGCCGGTAGTCGTCGGGCGCAGACGCAGACGGCGGGCGCTGGCGTTGCGGGCGCTGCGCCATCATGATCGTGGTCAAAGCTTATTGAACAACGTGACTTTAGTGACTCATTATGCTAGCTTATTAAAAAGACGCCAGCCTATTTATCGAACCACTACCCGCTCAAGGATATCGTGATCAATACAAGATCTCTGAGAGGGTCCAGAGGTAGTAGCTGGACAGTTCGAAATTTCTTCTTGTTCAGTCAAGCTTCAATAGTTTGAACTGGATAGACGTGGGGAGAATGTTCGAATATCGTTCAAACACTTAGTGCCTTTTCGGTTTGGAATCGGGCCTACGACTTTTTGTCCGCTCCTCGTAAGTTCGCGGGGAAGATTGTCGTTGGCTCGTGTAGCCCAGGAATCGTGAGCTATGTTGTGGTATGATATGTATAGGATGGTTGATGAGAAAGGGGTATCTTCTTTAGTTTTCTGCAAGATGGACTAATGCACTATCGCCAGTCCAATCAAGTAGAACCTCAAGAAAGCTAAGTATCGAGAACCCAGAAACAAGAGACGATAACCATGGGCACTGAGGACACTGAAGAGCCACGGAATCAACAGATTCACTGACTTGGGAGGCAGGCTGATTGTTTGCAACAAGGAATTTCATGCCGAGCTCGTTGTTCATGAGGTCAGTCATTGTTATACAGTCGAGGATGATGCAATTGTAAGCCTGTGGCTTAAAGCAGTTATCATAAAATTGATTTGGACATGTGCCTTTTGTAAGCTGTAACAGTCACTGTGGTCTAGAGCAATGAAATGTTTGCAGGGCATCAGCTTGCCAAGGCCCACAACACTCAAGACAAAGCTACGCTGTCATTCAAGAGTAAGTGAAGCAACAAGAGATGTCAAGCAAAGAAGGGGCCATCTTTATCTTTCTGTCCTACCTCCCAATCGCCGATGGTTCCCCAATTTAAGAACCAACCAACCAATGGTCATTTTCCCAATGTTCGCTTTCCCAATCAGATTCCGTGATCTGATCTCCAACACCGATCCCTCTCGATAGATAAACCTTAATTATTTTTATCTCGGCAACACAAACGCCACCCTCAGTGATCTATGTATCTTATTAAAGTGACTCATGGGTGAGCCGATTAACTTACTTTAGAATTTGTTACTTACTTCCCGACTAATTACCTCCTGTAGACTTCTACAGATTATATATACCCTTATGAAGTTGTCTATATTTTATTGGAATGACTGAGGACTTCTGGACATTGGAATGAGATCAGCCCATAGGCCAAAAACAGCCAATTTTTCGGTCATATCACAAATGTCAGATTCTGCAATTTTGGTCTACAGTATGATAATAGACTGAACTCTATTATTGTCCACTCAAGTGATGAATTGCAAGATTGGTAGGAGGTCGTAGTACTTAGTAGAATGAAAAAGCAAATTCACAAAGCCAATAAAATGCTATCATAGACCCATACAGCACTGCACATTGACGTTCCCAAAGAGGAACAGAGAATGTGCTTTCAAATCTGTTGACGACTGCACATTCACTACCTTAGCTTACGAGCAACATGACTGCCAAAGCTCTCCAACAACGACCGATCCTTCCCATACAGCCACTGCACCTCCATCTCTCCCAGTCGCAGCACAATGGAACACACAAGCCCCAAGGAACGATCCCCATCATCCTTTTCTCGCTTGCGCTTTCGTCGTGCGCCACGTGACCATGTATCATGGCTGATACAGACGACGTAGCTCGACCCAGGTCCCTCGGGTGTCACAGTGGCACCCTCCACGCCACGCAAGACACTCTCCAGACACTCTTGAGCGACCTCAAATCGGAGCGTGTTGCGTGGGGGGAGCAGACGTTGGAGGGTTGGGTTGGGATTTGGAATGCGTGCAATGTTCTGTGCAGGGAGGGATCAGCTGCTGATAGAAAGAGCAAGCATCGACATACATCGCTCAGTCTCCACCCATCAACACACCACCCAACTGCCCAGCGCCTCGTGTGGCCCTGTACAAACTCTGTAATAGCATAATTCGCCATCTACCTTGTATGAGATGCATAGTTGGAGAGAAAACAATGACACTCACACCGAGTTCCTTGAGTACTCCTACCACTTCTACTACAGACCCCATCTTGCCCAACATAGAAGTGTACCAACGTGGCCCAGATCGAGGTGACATGGGTGCTTCCTTTGCTGGAACCGCGATCCCGTCCTCAAGCCGTCGTTTCTTCCTCGCATCGTCGTCATAATTACTATCGCCCCCAACACTCCCACTACCATACACAGACTCACGAATCATCGCACTCACAAACCGGGCCTCCCCACCAGGCGTGATCATCTCCACAGGTGCGCCAGTGCATACCTATCCAGTTGCAGAAACAATCAAAAGGACAAAAGGAATGACGAACGTACCCCAAAAGCACTATGCTCCTTCCGCGCTTCACTATCCGCGATATCCGCCGCGCTACTATAAAACGGCGGATTGCACATCGTAAACTGTATTTCTACCTCATCCTTCATGTCCTCCCTAATGCCAGTGAGCACCAAAAAGAAAGACGCATTATACAAAAAGACACACGCAGCGCCGGCCCGTTCATTGCTGCACCTATCAAGCAGACGATCAAACCCAAACCGCTGCTCGTTACCGTCGTCCCCAGCCTCAACTTTCACAACACGCACGCGGTCATCCAACGCGTTCATGCGCACGTTGCTCTGCGCGTGCGCGTACGACGCACTGTCCATTTCTAACGACTCCAAATAAGCTTGGCATCCAACAGAAGGAAGAAAACTCGATGACCTGTAGCTACGAACTCCCACGCGGGCTCCAGCGAGCACGCCAGGAGCGGGTATACCGCAGACGCTCCTGTTCCTCTGTACCACCGAATTCATTCAAATCAGTGAAGATAAGAAAAACAAAGGTCAACCGACTAAAACGCACATATCCAACCCGCGAACCGCACATGGTCTTTCCCCTCCATTCGTATTTCCCACCACAAAAGGCACGGCGCGCTGCAGTTGCGCGACGATATCTTGAATCCACAAAACGTAATTGAGCCTATCACGCATCGTTATATATAACATCGTAGCATTTTCTGTGAAATACCTATTGGGGACCTAAGACCGATAGTTGAAAGAAACACAATACGTGA
The DNA here is from genome assembly GCA_017657235.1 of Termitomyces sp. T73sscA. Taxonomy (NCBI): domain Eukaryota; kingdom Fungi; phylum Basidiomycota; class Agaricomycetes; order Agaricales; family Lyophyllaceae; genus Termitomyces; species Termitomyces sp. T73sscA. The sequence goes on along the minus strand of JAGGAP010000191.1, from coordinate 44,525 downwards.
GACGGTATTTCGCAAGGAGGAATGGATAGAGGATATATACAGGAGGACACAGTCGATCAGGGGGGAGGCGCAGCTCGAGCCCAAAGTCGCGTTTCAGCAGAGCTTGTGTGAGACATCTAAAGCAAAGGCGATTGCGGATTTAGCTAGTGTGCGCAATGGATCTAGTTGTGCGTGTGGATAGATTGAACGGACCTCTGCGCGGCGTCGTCGTGGAAGTCGATCGTTCGTCCGGAGACGCTGAGGGGCCGTGAGTGGAATGGGGGCACCTCTGTGAAGTGCACGACTGACTATTGGGAGAGGGGAGGGTAGGAACGCGCGAGGGCGTTGAAGTCGGGTAAGGTCGCGTAGGGGTTACGCGGGTGCATCCATGTACATGTATCAAAGTAACTTGATGGAACTGAATCTTATATGAGGACTGCGTTGGAACCAGTATCGCCGGCTGGCACAAAGTACATATATCCTTGCAGCTGCAGCGACGCGACTCGAACCTGCACCAGATTTGTAATCTGTTGCCGTGGCCACTTGGCTATAGCGCCTCTGGATAACCGTCTGTTAAGACTCACACATTCGGAGTAGACTTCTTCTCAGGGTATGTATCCAATTCCACATCCCGGATATCAACCAAAACACAGCTCTATATTCTACCTAGTCGATCACTCCACTCTCGTCTAAACACCTCATACGGGGCATCCGTCACCGGCCTCGGAAGGAGCGTAAATTCCACTCCCTCTGGAACTTCAATCTTCTCCAGCTGCACCATCATCATCTCATCCCTAGCAAGGTTCGCCGCGCCCTTCTCAACAACCTGCAAACACGGCGCGGGCTGCACCACAACAAAGCGCACGCCACCGGGTAACCTCGAAGGAAACGGCGACTCGTCGTCGCCCTTGAAAGCCGCCTGCAGCTCAAGAGCGAACGTGTTTGCCATACTCAGACCTGACACGCACAGATGCGTCAGCGACGGGCACGCTTCATCGAGGACGCCGGCTTCGAGCAGCCCGTGCGGGTTCCGGTTGCCATGTAGGTGGAGGCGCCGCAGCGTGGGCAGCTTCCCCGGCGCCGAAGGGAAGGGGTAGAACCCGGATATGGATAGTTCCTCGAGGCGGGGGAACGGTATGCGGAAAAGCCGCGAGATGGCGAGGGTCCCGAGGGACGGGGAGAGCGAGACAAATGAAAGTGTTTCGAGTGTCGGAGCGCATGTTGATAGGATTCGAAGGATGGCGGCGGAGTCTGCGGTGTCCGATGCTTTTGGTGGTGTGTGGGTGGAGGTGGAGGCGTCGTTTTCGTGAGTTGAGAGGAAAAGATGACAGACGAGGCGGAGATGGGGTGGTGTTTTTTGGAGCGCGGAATCTAGAGCCATTATTTGGGCTGATCCTGCGATGGAAAGGGATTGGTAGAAGAAAGGACGCGAGATTTGGCGAAAGTATTTCGAGACGAGGCTCAGGGCACGGACGGTGCGGCCATCGTCTAAGCAAGCAAGTTGACAGATGTGAGAGTGGATTTCAGGTGGGCAGAGATTCATGTTGACAATGATGGCGGTTTCGTGACTCCTACGTGAGGAACGGCCGGGCTTATAAAGGGCCTGGAATAAACAATCATTTTCGCATGCGATGAAATCATCCCACACGATTGGGATGGTGCAGCGATGGCGACATTTCGCGACATTTGTGCCATCACGTGATCGGCGCCACGACTTGTGTTTTCAAACGATATTCTTTTTGTTTTTTCAGTATAGCTAGTGTGGCCTAGTATGGCCTCCGCACTTTTCTCGGTACAGTTTGCTGTATCGTATTCTTGCTTGTCTGTCTGCGAATGATCAGAGAACGGCAGAAACTGCCAATGCTCAACAAGTCCTCCGAAGGTGCGCATCTTACAGTACTAATAAAGATTCAATCCCATCCATCCATCCATCCACCAAGTGGCCTGTTAACTTGAGACATGTCATTAATATGCATCCACAACTAATTTGAAGCTCACTGTCAATTAACGAGATCGCTGAGATTCTATAACCACTTCAACTGCCCCTCTGAACGACACTAAGCACCATCTTCATTCTCGACCATAAATCATCTATAATTCCTATCATTTTCAGCTGTATCTATTGGTCAAAACACGAATAACAAGAAAGTGCCGTTGTGATTCCTCGGACCGCCTGATCGATATCGTGCGTTTCCAGAGCCCAGTTGAGTGTCCACTGTCAGGATTCAGATGTCGATCAAGGGGTCGAGAGGGATCTTCACTCTTTGGATTCATGGAAGTGTGGTGTTAATTATAGGGTTGCCAAGATGTTTTACAATATGCGCGACATGACACTCCCAAGGCAGACTGGAGTGACTGGGAGTTGAAAAGAAAGGAGTAGTCACGACGAGAAAGGCTGCATGTTGAAACGTTGATGCATATGGCCGAGGAGACTAATTGTCAGTCCCCTATGGTTATAGTGAGCGGTAATGATATTTATGCATCTTTGAATCGGAGTTCGTGAACGTTTTTGTGTGGCTTGCCTTTCTCTCTCAGTCTTGAAGCTTTTTAAGCGTCTCACGTTCCTCTTTCAGTTCATTGACCTTCTCTACAGTATGATCGTGTATATCTGCGTTCATTGATGTCCAAAGGCCATGACATGATCAGGAACCTTGACGCACCTTCGCAGAAAAAGGTCCGGAAGGACTTACCTCCTTTGAAGAACGTTTGGAGCCATTAATACTCATAACCCCCGTCAGGCGACGGTGTGTCTTTCGCCCGATGTGTACAAATGGCAAATGGCGAAACGAATTGATTACTTACAGTGCTGAGTTCCCTTATTCGGGCCCAGTGTGCTCTCTCGATCTCGTCCTGGAAGAAAACTCTGTAAGTATACTTATTTGCCGTCGCATACAGCCTTCGCAGAAGCTATCGGTCTGTACCGATCTGGAGCTGCTTCATCTTGGCCCTGCGCATTTCGTGCTATTTTTTCCCTGCGAAGGGGTGCGCAGTAATATTGCATAGACGCCATGTCTTGCCCAGTTCTTGGCATGTTACATTAGATTGCCACAGGGGTTATACATATAAATATTTTCATTCATTATCGCTGCCTCTGTTCTCCTCCCATTTACCATCTCACAACCCGCATGCTTCGAGCCGTGCTCTGTGGACTCTTTGCCGCCACTGTTAGAGCTGCTGTTACAGTCTATGGACAGACACCTATTGCCCACACCTCTGGACTCGGTGCGACTGCGACAGCGACCAACGGCCAAGCCCTTCCCACTCAGAGCCTGCTACCAGCATACGATGAAACAATACTACTGCCTCCTTCTCCTCCGGACGACCAGGCACTCACTTTCACGCTCAGTCTCTCATCGAGCAATACAAGTACTCCGGGTATATCCATTATGCAACACGGCTCCTTCTACGGGTTCTCGATCGAAATGTCGGTTGTCACCCAGCTAAGTAAGTCATCATATTTGCTGCTGTTGCTCTTCTGACTTCGTCCTCGCCAGTCGGAAAGAACGCGTTCGTTATCTCTTTACACAACATTCTTATAGAGCATCCCTCGATCTACTCCCAGATCTTTTCTCCAGGTTCCTTTCCTTAATCTCCTTGGGCTGATACAGCAGCGGGCTGGGGGCGCGCACATTCGTATTGGCGGCAACACACAAGACTTCGCATACCGAGTCGACCATATTGACAATGGCCATGCGACTGAGAAGGATCAATCTGACACCAAAAATCCGGCAAGTACTTGCCGTCTCTCGTTGTCTCGTCTCCGGCTTTCCTGACATTGCTTCTTAGACGCTCACTCCAGCCGTGATGTACACCGATGAGCTCTTCTACATCGCGGCCAATGTCTCTTCTCATGTCAACGTTGGATGGTACTTTGGTGAGTTTCCCCATGATCTCGTTCGGAGCAACTGGAGAACGTAAAACAGGTATACCTTTCAACGACACCAACTGGCGGCTTGCGATTGCTGAGAAAGCGCAAAGCATTCTCGGTGAGCGTCTTTATGGACTTCAAGCAGGAAACGAGCCGGATTACTACCTCGGGTGGGCTTCATTCCGTCTCGTTGCTTTCAAACCCTGACCAATACCTTTAACTTGCTAAGCCATGGCCACCGTGTCGAACCATATGACGTCACAGAATATACGGGTGAATTTACCTCTCTGGTTGAGGCGATTCAAAACAACCCAAATATCCCAGTTAAAGACATGCTTATTGGTCCCAGTCTAGCCTCGGGACCTTGGTCCCCCGATCGGTTATGGGACACAGGCTATCTCGATAAGTTTAAAGACGTGCTCAAGATAATTACTATGGAACAGTGAGCCATCTTTCCTTCTCTCCATCAAGCAGTAATGGACATCCACCTAGTTACCCCACCAATAATTGTTTCGCTCGGTTTGGTATCGGCTCACCAGTGGATCCGCAGCAAAGTTTTCCCAATTTTCTCAATCACAACGCAGGAATCAATCTCATTCAGCAATATCTGGATACTAGTGCCCGTGCCCAGGCGCTTGGCAAACCTTTTATGATGTTTGAGACAAATACTGCTACTTGTGGAGGCCTTCCTGGACTCTCTGATAGCTTCGGTGCAGCGCTGTGGGCAGTCGATTATGGTCTTACCATGGCAGCTGCAAACTTCTCTGGCGCCCTCCTCCACGTAGGTGGTCAAAATGTCTATTATAATGTCAGTCGTTTCTGTGATATGTATGAATAGTTTTACTCATACCATGTTTTGTCTTAGCCGTTCACAGGTCTGATTTCTGCGCTCTTGTTCGTTATAGTGAAGCTGATAATCTGTATGTCCCCAGCGCCACCCACCAATCAGTCCTCTTTTCACCAGTGGACCGTTGGTGCTGTTTACTATTCTGTTCTTGTGGTTGCGGAAGTCTTTGGGAAATCTAATGTCTCTCAAATCGTGGACACGTCTAACAATGGTATCTATAATCCGTCCTATGCGGTTTATGACGGAGGCGCACTCTCCAGGGTGGTTCTCATAAATTATATCGACGACGCCTCTGGAGCCCATGACATCGCGGGAACAATAACTGTGAATGACGGGCAAGTCCCAAGCCAAGTCTATGTAAAGTATGCCGAAATCGTTCATTCTGAGAGATTCATACTGAAACGAGTGTGGTTCTAGGTATCTTTTGGCGTCATCTGTCTCTGTCAAAACAAACATAACGTGGGCAGGACAGGTGCGCTTATGTTCTTTCTGTGTCTCACCATTCCTTCTCACGTGTATCCATTCTAGACCCTAGGAAACAAGTATGAAGTCGATGGCCGATTCAAGGGTGACCTTAACATCGTCAAAATACAGTGTGACCAGGGTGCAAACCAATGTCAGATTCCCCTCAAAGCTCCCTCGCTTGCCGTTGTCTTTTTCACGGACCCCTCTGGCTCTGGACCAGAACCCGCTCCTACATTTGTCACGACAGCGGTAACGAAGACTATCAACACTGCCACAATTGACCCATCCATCCTAGCGACCTCAAACGGTCACTCTGGTAAAGACAGACATCAGCTAGGGAGTACCAGTCCTGGATCCTCTAATACAGGTCATGGTTCCCAAGCTCTTCTTCCGGGAATATCTTTGCTCCTTGTACTTGTGGCAGGAACGAGCGTGATTTTCACAGGACTCGTTCGCTGATCAATCGTTCGTGGATGGGACAACACAAATTGACCTTGTAACGTCATGGACAGCTTGATCAACATATGTATACTTATTTTACCGTCTTGGATGCTTGCATCTGCAGAAAACGGGAACGTTACTATACCAACGGGTAATTCCTATTAGCACCATCCATAATTGTTTCTCGGCGACCTGCCTCTATGATACTTACAGCATATACTAGTCACTATTTACTATAAAAATCCACGTCGAATGTATGTCAAACAATCCACGTCATGAAACATAGTTTGTAGCCCATAGTTCTCAGCCTTGCTAGTTCGGTAGATCTCGTCGATTGAATTAGAAACAAAGAGGATTAGTTGGCGGAAGTCGAACTCTGCCGTAGTTTGGACGACACAGGACGCGTACGTTGGAGAGGACTTGCACACTGTGCGCCGATCTACAAGAGCGTTCATGTATATGATATATAGAGTAAAGCACTTGTTTTTTTCTGGAGCATTGCACATCACTCTGGATACGAGTCCGCCAGGGTGTGTTCACCTTCGTCAAGGCAGGCAAAATTCCTCTCAACGTGTAGGTAATGTCCAGCACATATTGATTTATTTATATGGAGCGAGCTGCAGATGTTCAAAACTGCTGAATAGCGAGAAATGACCACAAAATTCGGTACAAGATGAGTTTCATCATGGAATGGAAAAGCCTTCATTCGGGTTTTCCTTGTTTCTTAAGTTTCCGTCCGTCAAAAAGCACGACATAAGCCAGAAACACGGGAATGTGTACGAGTGGGTTTAAATTCGGCGTTGACGAGAGTCGCGACGACGAAACGATTTCCGATTCCCGACAAGCTATTACGTACCGACTCTTTGGAAGCTTCCTGTTACTGCAACTAACAAGCCGACAATAACGACGACGCGGACGTTCCCGCTTTCCAAAGAAGGCTGAAATTGGAAAGTTATGGGAAATCATCAGAACCCAATGGAAAGTCAAGGACAGTCCAAGCGAGCTTCGACTGGGAGACAAGTTGTGTGCTTGTCATACAATGCATTCGCACATTATTAATCTGAGATTAACCTGCCGTCGTTAGGAACAAGAGGACGGGGCCTTTACTGGGGCATCCAAACTATATTCTGTGGTAGTCCTCACTATAGCAATCGTTTTGGCCTATTGGGTGCGTGGGTAACGGTGCTATCACCCTAGAGTGACGAGTCAACCTCTACCATTATTAGCACAATCCTGCCATCTTCACCGATATAATCAAATTTTGGGTTGGCTCCTCTGAACATTGGGACGTTTCTCATCCTACTACACATCTGGGGTCTGCTATCCATCTGCCTGCGGATACACCAAAACGCGACGCGGTCGTTGATGCATTCAAGGTGTGTGCACAAGTCTAGATAACTATATTCGATTACTTTGGTCTTACTTTGACATATATCTGGTAGCATGCATGGCTTGCTTATGGCATGTATTCATTGTACTGAATGCTAGTTAGTATTGACGCGTTAAGTCTAGAGAGAGATGCGATGGGAGACGACGAATACCATCCTATCAGCCACAAAGGATCCAACTTGACCAGTGCTGGAGGGATAGGGTATACCGTTATTGACTCTATAGACACGATGCTTCTGATGGGCCTCACCACGGAGTACGCGCGTGCTCGAGCATGGGTCGCAAACAAGCTGAGCTTTGAGAGGGATGGTAATTTCAATACTTTCGAGGTATGTCGTGATTTTACTTACCTATATCATGCGTGTTTTACGCAGAAGTACTGTACAGACAACTATTCGTGTCTTGGGTGGCCTCCTTTCCGCGTACCACTTGTCAGATGAAGATCCGCTTTATCTCGAGAAGGCTGTCGAGCTCGCAGATCGTATTCTTCCTACATTTGAAACACACATTGGTTTCCCTCTTCCTATGGTCAATCTTGGCAAGAGCAAAGGCGTCTTTGACAAGGATCTCCAGGGTCTTGTTAGTACAGCAGAAGTTGCCACTCTCCAACTCGAGTTCCGCTACTTGAGCCATTTGACCGAAGATGACGTTTATTGGCGAAGAGTCGAGAACGTGGGTATTAATGCGTGAAGGTAGTTTACAGTCAGTTGGACTGACATTGGCCATTTCTAGGTTATGAGAATCATCAAACGCGCTCGCTTGCCTCATGGATTGGCATCCATCTTCATGAGGTCTGTCGCCGAGAAACTTGTGTTGTCTATTCCTTATGTCTTGATTAAAAGTCTCTTAGACGGTCAATATGTGACGTCTGCTATACGTCTCGGATCTAGAGGGGACTCATACTACGAGTACTTACTGTGAGCATCTGACCATGGAGATAAATATAAGCAATCTCTGAACGCCCACCAGAAAGCAATACATCCAGACAGTGAGGTCCCATTCCTACTTTTCATACGCCGGCTAACGCCTTACAGAACGGCACAGAACCTGTCTATAGAGATGTAAGGACTACCCTCAATAGACAAGTTCAACATTTCATGGACTGAATGCAGATGTATGACGACGCTATGGCAGGCATTCACAACCACCTCATCCAAAAAAGCACTAAGTCTAG